>SJYC01035462.1:0-37122 GCA_006408675.1 Madoqua kirkii
TATTTTTCCCCAGAAATCACATAAAATATGGTAAATATAAGTCCACTGTATGTCTTCAGTTATTGAAGTTATTAGGAATAATTTATTAAAAGATTATCAGAGCCCAGAAAATCCAAGTAGCTAAGACAAAATTAAACAACTGGTTAATACAGATAAAATAATAAGTAGCAAGCATAAAATTTCAAAATCACAAACTTACTCAAATAATGTAACTTATACATAAGTCAATTGTGTTCATACAAGGAGAAACAATATTAGCTCTAGTCAACTCCAGTTGATCACAATATATTTGGGTTTTCCCATCTCTTGGCCTCTCTATTTTTCCCCAGAGATCAGTATAAATTTCTGAGGGTGCATACAGTGCCATAGGATGAGCTGGAATCTGAAGATATGATACAACTTCTAGGGGTAAAGGTGGTCATCTACCCTAAGAAGTCATGTTGTATTAGGTAGGTAGAAAAAATCAGTATTGACCTGAAACAAATAAGCTGCCAGATATTTCTCCAGGAAAGGTGGATTTATTGGGAATAAACAAAGAATGGCCATTCAAAATCCTCAATCTTAGACTTAACTGTATCTTAAGTCCCCTCAGAGCAAGGGAAGGAGAACACCTGTATAGAGGCAAAAAGGAAGTTGGGAGGGCTATTGCATACAAAGATTCCTTAACTTTTCATTGGCTGAGTCCTTGTCAGGAAAAGGTGACTTTTTTCTTCCTGTTCAGTCAGCTCAGTTCAGTTGCTCAGTCGTGTCTGACTCTGTGACTCCATGGATTGCAGTACTCCAGGCATCCTGTCTTCACCAACTCCCAGAGCTTGCTCAAACTCATGTCCATTGAGTCAGTGATGCCATCCAACCATCTCATTCTCTGTCATCCCTTTCTCCTCCTGCCCTCAATCTTTCCCAGCATCAGGGTCTTTTCCAATGAGTCCTTCACATCTATTTGCCTTCACATCAGATAGCCAAAGTATTGGAGCTTCAGCTTCATCATAAGTCCTTCCAATGAATATTCAGGACTAATTTCCTTTAGGTTGGGCTGGTTTGATCTCCTTGTTGGCCAAGGGACTCTCAAGAGTCTTGTCCAACACCACAGTTCAAAAGCATCAATTGACACGACTGCGCGACTAAACTGAACTGAACTGAAGCTTCCCTTATAGTCCAACTCTCACATCCATACATGACTACTGTGCAAACCATAGCTTTGACTAGATGAACCTTTGTTGGAAAAGCAATGTCTCTGCTTTTTAATATGCCATCTACTTTGTGTCATAACTTTTCTCCCAAGGAGCAAGTGTCTTTTAATTTCATGACTGCAGTCAGCATCTGCAGTGATTTTGGAGCCTAAAAAATAAAGTCTGTCACTGTCTCCATTGTTTTCCCATCTATTTTACATAAAGTGATGGGGCCAGATGCCATAATCTTAGTTGTCTGAATGTTGAGTTTTAAGCCAGGTTTTTCACTCTCCTCTTTCACTTTCATCAAGAGGCTCTTTAGTCTTTGCTTTCTGCCATAGGGTGGTGTCATCTGCATATCTGAGGTTATTTATATTTCTCCCAGCAATCTTGATTGCAGCTTGTGCTTCATCCAGCCCAGCATTTCATGTGATGTACTCTGCGTATAAGTTAAATAAGCAGGGTAACTATATACAGCCTTGACATACTCCTTTCCCAATTTGGAACCAGTACATTGTTTCATGTTTGATTCCATCTATTGCTTTTTGACCTGTATACAGATTTCTCAGGAGGCAGGAAAGGTGGTCTAGTACTCCCATCTCTTTAAAAATTTTCCAAAAATTTTGTGATCCACAAGGTCAAAGGCTTTGGTGTAGCAAATTAAGCAGAAGTAGATTTTTTTTCTAGAATTATCTTGCTTTTTCTATGATGCAATGGATGTTGGCAATTTGACCTCTGGTTCCTCTGTCTCTTCTAAATTCAACTTGAACATCTGGAAGTTCTTGGTTCAGGTACTGTTGAAGCCTGGGTTGGAGAATTTTGAGCATTACTTTGCTAGAGTGTGCTGTGCTATGCTTAGTTGCTCAGTCATATCTGATTCTTTGTGACCTCATGGACTTTAACCTGCCAAGCTTCATTGTCCGTGGGGGTTCTCCAGGCAAGAATTCTATAGTGACTTGCATGCCCTCCTGCAAGGGATCTCTGCAACTCAGGGTTTGAACCCAGGTCTCCCTCATTGCAAGAGGATTCTTTACCATCTGAGCAACCAGGGGAGCCCAAGAACACTGGAATGGGTAGTTTATTGTTTCTCCAGTGGATCTTCCTTTAGCCAAGACTTGAACCAGGGTCTCCTGTGTTGCAGGCAGATTCTTTACCAGCTAATCTACCAGGAAACCCCGTGAATGGGCTAAGCTTTATTAAAATAAAATCCAATGATCTTATATCTTTTTTATCTAGTTTACTTGACAATTTCTCAGGGAGCAGCAGGTTGCAACAGAGTTAACAATTCACAGGAATTAACAGCAAGTACTTCATAATGTCATATCACCACAGTAAGGTTGAAAACAACAAACCACTATCTCCTGTACCCAGAGAATTTCAGAGACCTCAGGTTCAAATGTTCACTTTCTGATCATTTGTGATTACCCAAATGTCTTACAGGTGTTCTTTAAATGGATATACATTCTGCTCTCACTATCCAATATGGATATGATTATTTTTTTCATTACAGTACCAGTCTCTGAAATGTCACATATGAGTCTTCCCTTTGATTCTGCTCTCTAACATACTTCAAAACCACTATGACTGGTTGGATAGAATGCTACAATTTATGCTATTATCTTCTTTCTCAGGACCCATCCTCCACTCTTTGAGCTTTATTTGGTGCTGTTCTTTTACACTTCTCATTGTTTACTGGACCCTTTGATATGTAAGAATCTTCGACAAGTCCAGGAAACCTGGAGGAAATTTCAAATTGAGTGACCCACACAATTACCCACTGCTCTGGACCAAGTTTGTCTTCTTTGACATTTCCTTTTTTGGGGTTGAGACTCTTTATGTTATATATGAGACCTTTGCTTGCTGGATATTAAAAACTTTGATTTCATTTGAGCAAAAATTAATTCAGATCAGGCATCAAACTGGAAGTGGTTATGAGTGTCCCACTGTGAGGAGCTAGGGGAAAACCATGTAGAGATGGTGTGGAAGCAAACAAAAATTATTTGATTGCTTATAACTTAAAGCCTCCGTGGCTGTTTGTAACTAGTTCCATCTCATTTCAATCACCTTCTTGTTTAATTAGGTTAACATGGCTATAATACCTAAATTCTGGTGGCAAAATAGCCCCGTCCAACTTATAATTGTCCCACACCAGAAAAGAATAACTTACTTTCACACACACAGATTAATAAGTTGATTAGGCTTTCAACTAATCCTTTAACTACAGCATCAGATATGGCTAAAGGGAAAAACCTAAACTGAATGATTCCAACCCACATATGGAAAGTCTCTCCTCTGGAACTTCTACGTCTTATCATCCAGGTGAAGTAACCGAAATGTTAGGATATGGGGGTTAGGTGGACATGAGGACAGGAGCTGCTGTTATTTAGTGCAATCATGGTAAGCTTTTTTCTATCTTAATGACAAATGGGTAGATGGTTTTCACACACACACACACACACACACACACACAAAATAGAACCAACTTACATCCCATAATATACACATAATTTAATAGCATATTCCATATCAGTTAAACCAAAATTTCATACTCCTCTAGGAAGCTCTGAGGAGAGAGATGGGCACAGTTTTCTTCCCTTGGATCTACAGTTGTTTAGTTTCTCACTAAAAGACATATTTCCTACTTGTCGATAGGCAGTCTTCTGTAGACATTTGATAAATATCCATTGCTTAAGTTACAGTAAGCAAGCATCTTTTGTTTAGCATAGCATTTCCTAAAAGTGTCAAGGCATTGTTCATCAATTTTCAGATTTAAGTAACACTAAACAGTTGTTTGAGATGATAAGCTGCTCAGAAGATGGTAATGATGATCTTATATGCAAGGCAGCGAAAGAGACACAGATATAAAGAACAGACTTATGGACTATGTGGGAGAAGGCGAGGGTGGGATGATTTTGAAAGAATAGCACTGGAATATGTATATTACCATATGTAAAACTGATGACCAGTGCAAGCTGATGCATGAAGCAGGGCACTCAAAGCTGATGCTCTGGGACAACCCAGGGGATGGGATGGGGTGGAAAGGGAGGTGGGAAGAGGGTTCAGGATGGGGGAACACGTGCAACCGTGGCTGATTCATAACGATGTCTGGCAAAATCCACAATAGTGTAATATTATCCTCCAATTAAAATAGATTAATTAATTTAAAAATAAAATAAAAAATATTTTGTATTTTACAGAATGAAAATGTGAACTTTGGGTTACCAAAGAGTGGCAGAAGGTAGAAACAATCCAGGCTCTAGGATCTCAAATCCTGCCTTTCTAGCCTTTAAAACATCTCCAGTGAGAAAGAATGTTTTCTCATGGGCTGAAGCCAGTGGGGAGCAAGTTTTCCTTAGGCAGCCCAGGGTCACCGTGGATCCTGGTTCTCACAGGCTGAATTCAGATGAGGCCCTTGGTCTGTGTTCAGCTTTGTTTCTAAGCACAGAATGATTTCATGCACTTATCCTTTCTTTTCTGTCTGCCTGGTTTCCATGGAAATGCAGGCCTTTTGGAAATGGTAAAGCCTTGCACCACAAGCACAGACACCGTGTGTTATTTTGGGAATCAAAGGCGAAGTTAACATAACCCAGCATTGTAGGTGTGAACCCGTCCTGGCCCGGGCAGGGAGGGGTGCAGAAGGAAGGTGTGATATCCCATTATCTTATTAGAGAAAGAATGCACATTCACAGGAGTTACAGTCTATCTGTTCTATAAGAAATATAAGATTTATCTTTGTAAACGTTAGTCTAGACAGAGAGGAAAAGTATAAGATTGGGCACATACTGCCTTTCAAAATAAAATAAAATTTGAAAACTAAGGAATAAACTTTTATTAAAGAAAAGAGATACTTGAAAATAATCTGATTGTGTTATATAATGAGAAAATTATTTTGCATTTCTGTAAATTACAGGCTGATTCTTACAACTTATTTTAATGCCTATATCTTAGTTTACATTCTTGATACTTTACATTACAGTTCTATATTGCAACTAATTTTAATCCTATAACTAATAGAATTTCTTAAACCTCACAAAGTTGTGGGTTTTCAAGATATACATGAGTATAATCATATAATGTTATATTAATCACAAGATAATTTGCTGATTACATAGTTAAATCAGTCCCTTCTTTGTGTAAGCAAAAATTTTAAAGGTTTTTCTTCTTTCAATTTATTCACCATTTAATTTATTTAATAAATCCTAGATCACTTTCATGCATTGGAGAAGGAAATGGCAACCCACTCCAGTGTTCTTGCCTGGAGAATCCCAGGGATAGGGGAGCCTGGTAGGCTGCCGTCTGTGGGGTCGCACAGAGTCTGACATGGCTGAAGCACTTAGCAGCAGCAGCAGCAGATGCAATAAATAATAAATAACATACAAAGTGCTGCAGGATTTAAAAAAATCTGACTCTACTGGGGAAAAACATTACTCTACAGAAGCCTTGCCTTGTAGAGCTTATGCCCATGAAGGAGAATACAGAAGAAAAAGATTTAGAGAAGAAAAAACATAACTTGGCCTCAAAATTATTTTTACACAAATCACTTGAAAAAATTTTCTTTGTATCTCCAGAGAAAGAGAAGGCCAATATTGCAAATTAAATGAGAAATAAAATAGGTCCCAGGAAAGAAGAAAAAAGAAAATGTTTATTATGTTTATTATGAACTAGAGGTAAAAGATTTGTTTAACCGTAATGACAAAATGAGGAAGTAAAATTGTGACAAGGAACTAATTTTAATACTGTATTTTTTAATGAGGTAGTAAAAGGAATATATAGCTGGAAGACAAATGGAAAACCACAATCAGAATCATACACAATGAGTTTGACCAAGTTGAAGACTACAATAAACATCTTTTGCTCCCAGTTTTATTGAGATATAATTGACATATAGCATTGTATAAGTTACAGTAAACTTCTCAGTGAAATATTTAAATAGACAATAATAAATTTTAACTAAGAATAGTTTTCTGAGATCAGTCTTATATACTTTTGTCTTTAATTTAAAAAAAATTAAAAGGAATATGCTTTTGAATCCAAACGTCAGTCAAAAGTGTGCTGCTCTGCTGCTGCTGCTAAGTCCCTTCAGTGTTATCCGACTCTGTGCAACCCCATAGATGGCAGCCCACCGGTTTCCCCGTCCCTGAGATTCTCCAGGCAAGAACACTGGAGTGAGTTGCCATTTCCTTCTCCAATGCATGAAAGTGAAATGTGAAGTTGCTCAGTCGTGTCCAACTCTTAGCGACCCCAGTCTACCAGGCTCCTCCATCCATGGGATTTTCCAGGCAAGAGTACTGGAGTGGGGTGCCATCGTCTTCTCCTACAAGTGTGATAGTTTCTTTAAATTATAAAGCTTCACTTCAAATATCTAGAAATAGAAGCAAATTCCATTGTCTAGAAATCAGTTTTCCATCACTAACCGTGACTCTTGTAATTCAATAGTATAGATGGACAGGGAGGCTTGGTGTGCTGCGGTTCATGGGGTCGCAGAGTCGGACATGACTGAGCGACTGAACTGAGCTGAACTGAATCATAGCTCTTGCAATTCAATATTATAGAGATCATTTGGGATTCAGAATGAGTAGCACTTTACAAGTGCCACTGGTGACTCAAATTTCATCTCGATAAATCCGTATGGAAATGTAGACATATACAAAATATACAATCCAAATTGTAAGTGATTTTTATGACTTGATGTCATTGTTTTTAAGTCCTCTGGTCAGATTTAATCATATATAACTGGGAGGAAAGTGTTCCATTTAATAAGCATCACTGTATTCAGAGCTACTTTTGTAAACTCTTACCTATCCCCATGTTTACCTTGTGCAAAATGTTTTTACTTCCATTTTTGTTGTGGTTTAGTCACTCAGTCATAGTTGACTCTTTGTGACCCCATGCACTGTAGTCCACCAAGCTCCTTTGTCCATGAGGCTTCCCAGGCAAGAATACTGGATTGACTTGACACTTTCTTCTCCAGGGCATCTTCCCAACCCAGGGATCAGTGCATTGCAGGCAGATTTTTTGCCACTAAGCCACCTGAGCACTCCCTTTAGGTCTTCCTATACTTCACTGTTCACAATTTGTCTTGCCCATGCATGTACCTAGAAGAGAACTGACAAATAATAGAGAAAGAAATGAGGCTTTAGGAAGTCAGGAATCATTTCTTTAGATGTTAAATCCTTCCGATTGCTATCATCATCTAGCTTAAATTGTTTCAATGTTTCCTACTGAACAGAGAAAATTTTTGACAATGCCTTGCCACAAATGACATACTCGTGAATCTTCATTCACCTTATCTAACAGGATATAAATTGCTTTTGGTAAATCTTCTACTTAGCCAACTGACGTTAGTTTCTAGTGATCACTTCTTCTCTTTGTAAGTAGTCCATTGCTATTCTGCTCAGATATTTTGTCTGAGAATGACATAGTCATTTTTGTGCTTGCAAACATCATGTTCAATCTTGTTCAATCAAATATTACTGATATCAGTTTAGTGATCATAGCACTGGACTTTTGTAAAGGGTGCTGTACTATGTCTGGAAACTAAATATAATTATATCAATCAGCTGACTACCTAATAAACAGCAATAGCCTGGTATTAGGCCAGGGAATTCATTACAGCCTGTTTCATGAATTTTTTAAAAGGCCTGGCTTGTGTACAACCTAAGATTTACAGAGACACTAACACCTTGATATTGTCAAGAAGACAAGCCAAGGACACATTACACACTGTATACTTACATAAATGAGATACCAGAGTGCCTCAGTACTTGAGATTTCCAACCATTACTGAAGAACATTTTTGTACATTAACTTTTAAAATTGTTTTAAAAGGTGGATTAGTGAGGATGTCTAGGGCAATGAAACTACTCTGTGTGATACTATAATGGTGGATACATGTCATTATACATTTGTCCAAACCTATAGAATATACAATGGCAAGAGTGCAAGAGCAAACATTAAGGAAAACCATTTTCTCTGGGTGGTTGTGAGTAGTTAATACAGATTCCTCAGTTGTAACAAATGTACCACACCTGGGGAGGAGGGGGTTGATAGTGGGGGATGTTATGCATGTGTAGGGGCAGGGGATACATGGGAACTATTTCTTTCAATTTACCATGAACCAAAAACTACTGTAAAGAAATAAAGTTTAATTTTTAAGATTCACTTCACATTATTTATGAAATGCGCATCTTTCTTCTGACAGAAGTGTGATTCTGGGAGCAGGTACCAAGTTGTATTCAGTTCTTTGTCTAAACCTATCATGTCTGCAAGGGCATTGTTTATATAAAGGTATCAGTATTTGCTATTTAAAGATAACCTCTCCAAGCCAATTTTGTGACTTGATGTCTAATTATTGTATATTAAACTTGTAGTCAAAACACTGTTATGCTTGATTAGGTTGTCAATACACAGGATATTTTATTAATCAAATCAATTCTTTATTCTCCAACTGCTGTATTGGGAATCCTTTTTAAACTAATCAATAATGATTATGATTATTTACTCATTTAGAAGCAGTTCAGAGTTAGGCAGTTCAAGAAAGATAGGTGAAACATTGTATTCATAAGAGACTCTGGAACTTCTCTCTCACATTCAGTGTTTGACTTCATTCATCCAAGATTACCTCATGTTTCAATATGACTGCTGAAGTTCCTGCCATCAAGTTCATCTTTCATGTCAAGAAATAAATTTCAAAAGCTCCCTCCAAAAAAAGAGTATTTCCAGAAGCCTCACATATTTCATCTTCTCCAGTATTTAGGGACATGGTCACACTGAGCTTGCCAGGAAGATGAGAAGTATCTTTTATTCAGAATGGTGACATGACTCCCCAGATAACTGGCAAGGTGAGAGTTCACGTCACAGTAACTATAGTAGTCTATGCCTCACCATCCTCAAACGTGTCTGGGAATCTCTCAGATGCATATATAACCCGCTTTAACAAACCAGTCCATAAATATCCATGACACACACCTCTCCGGTTCTGGATTCCTCCCTGTTGAAGCCTGACATCCTTGATACCCTTCTCTGGCATCCTCATGCCATTTGCTCTGCCATCAGAATGTGAACCTCAAGGTCATACCCTAGGGGCATTTTATCCACCTTTTAATGAAAGCATCTCATTCTCACAGCTCCACGACAGATCTTGTTCCTCAGCTGTTTAGGCCTTGGTAGTCTCTGCCCTAATGCCATACAGCTGTTGATGATCTAGACACAAAGCCAAGCCTTCTAAGCTCAAGAACTCAAAAATTCCTCATGAAATTCTCTGGCCATCACAGCTCTCTCCTAAAAGTCTTCTCTGGCACTCAAAAAATGGGATGGCACATTGAAGTGAGGCCCAGCTCCACTCTTCCCCGGAGGTCTTCTTTGACCAAATCAGAGCACATCTCAAGCGCATCTCGAGGCAGAAATGGGTCTGACTTCTCTTGGGGTCTGATAGGATATGGCGCTGGTCACACTTCCTGGAGAATAAGTAATTCCTTCCACACTGAATTTGCTTTTTAAGCAAAAGCTCTCTTAAAATTCATAAAAACACAAACATTTAAGTAGATTTATTCCACTATCTATTAAAAGCTCAAATATCAAATATGAGAAATAATGTCATACACTTAGACTAAATTTTAAAGAAAGCTACTATAAACAGAGTAAATAAAATATTTTCATAAAACAGACTATTCAGTTCAGTTCAGTTGCTTAGTCATGTCTGACTCTGTGACCCCATGAATTGCAGCACGCCAGGCCTCCCTGTCCATCACCAACTCCAAGAGTTCACTCAGACTCACGTCCATCGAGTAAGGGATGCCATCCAGCCATCTCATCCTCTGTCGTCCTCTTCTCCTCCTGCCCCAAATCCCTCCCAGCATCAGTCTTTTCCAGTGAGTCAACTCTTCATATGAGGTGGCCAATGTACTGGAGTTTCAGCTTTAGCATCATTCCTTCCAAAGAAATCCCAGGGCTGATCTCCTTCAGAATGGACTGGTTGGATCTCCTTGCAGTCCAAGAGACTCTCAAGAGTCTTCTCCAACACCACAATTCAAAAGCATCAATTCTTCAGTGTTCAGCTTTCTTCACAGTTCAACTGTCACATCTATACATGACCACTGGAAAAACCATAGCCTTGACTAGACAGACCTTTGTTGGCAAAGTAATGTTTCTGCTTTTCAATATGCTAAACTATTAGGGAAACATTAAAATAAATGTGAGAAACTATGTTCCTTTTTATATGTCTTGAATTTTCTAATAATCAAATATCACCTCATAAGGCCAAAATCACTGCAGATGGTGATTGTAACCATGAAATTAAAAGATGCTTACTCCTTGAAAGAAAAGTTATGACCAACGTAGATAGCATACTCAAAAGCAGAGACATTACTTTGCCAACTAAGGTCTGACCCATTAATATGTCAAGTCAAGGCTATGGTTTTTCCAGTGGTCATGTATGGATGTGAGAGTTGGACTGTGAAGAAGGCTGAGCACTGAAGAAATGATGCTTTTGAGCTGTGATGTTGGAGAAGACTCTTGAAAGTCCCTTGGACTGCAAGGAGATCCAACCAGTCCATTCTGAAGGAGATCAGCCCTGGGATTTCTTTGGAAGGAATGATGCTAAACCTGAAACTCAAGTACTTTGGCTATCTCATGCAAAGAGTTGACTCATTAGAAAAGACTTTGATGCTGGGAGGGATTGGGGACAGGAGGAAAAGGGGATGACTGAGGATGAGATAGCTGAATGACATCATGGACTTGATGGACGCAAGTCTGAATGAACTCCGAGAGTTGGTGATGGACAGGGAGGCCTGGCGTGCTGCGATTCATGGGGTCGCAAAGAGTCGGACATGACTGAGTGACTGAACTGAACTGAACTGAAGGCATTTCTTAGTCATATTAATGGGTCATGAATCCATGTTAGTGTGGATAAGACAACCTGTTAATTATTTATTTCAGAGAAACCACCACGTGGCTTGGTTTTTCAGAGCCAAATTTTCAGCACTAACTCTTGTCAGCAAAAGAACTGGGAAAAGGAATAGAGTTAGCAAGATAAATACATCAGAAGGAGGATAACATTTACACTGAAGGAGAGGCACTCTGGAGCCAGACTGGGCATGTGTGCTAAGTTACCTCAGTCATATCTGACTCTGTGCAACACTATCGATCTCTGTCTTCAGGCTCCTCTGTACATGGGATTCTCCAGGCGAGAATACTGGAGTGGATTGTCATGCCCTCATCCAGGGGATCTTCCCAACCCAGAGAGTGAACCAGCATCTCTTATGTCTCCTGCATTGGGAGGCAGGTTCTTTACCACTAAAACCACCAGTGAAGATGGAAACGAACTTCCTGAGTTCAAACACTCATGGGCTCTGCGATTCTGGAAGAAGTAATGAATCTCTCTGTGCCTTATTTCTCAATCTGGGAAATAGAAATAAGAACACAGCCTAATCTCTGAATTAATATACATGAATCTCTCAAAGCATCACCTGGTGAATATGAGCATTACCTATCACTATAATTAATTTAAAAATATCTCAGAACACAATAAAAATATTATGAATTGACACTTGGAAGCAGAACAGCTGAGGTAACCATTTTGCTCACATAAAGTATATCAGATATATCTTAATTAGAATCCTGCTTCCCTCAAACGACAAGATGTTAGTGGGCATTGTGTTGACTATAATCACTTAAGATATACACTGTGTTTTTAAAATAAATATTATTGGGTTTAGATGCACCTTTGACTAAACTAAAAGCAGAAAGCTCTTTAAATTTTTAAGGTAATGTGATAAAACTCTCTCACTTTCCCCACTGTTTCCTCTTAGAAGAGCTGGGAGACCATGAAAGCTGAAATGAAATTGACGCTGAACCTCCTACAAAATGCCCTTCATTGTAGAGAGAAGATGGGAAGCCCTGACCAATGAAAAAACCAGAATGTGAGTGAACAGAAGCTGGAAAGAAAGTATGTCATGGTTGACCAGATCCAAAGCTGGTTGGACAAAACCTTATGTGGGAGCAGTGTCAGACATTTCAGGAGAGTCGACTTTGTGCTCAAAGTTCCCATTCGCCCATTCCTATCTCAGAATGAAGAGGCATGAAAATGTTTATGTGCACTGACAATCAGTTGTGTATAATATTTTGCTTTTACTATGAAGGAAAAATGAAAAAAGCATAACTAAGGAGACAGTAACAAGACCTGCGGCTGCCAGGGGTTAGGGTGAAAAGAAGGATGGATAGGAGAACAGAGGGTTTGGGGAGAAGGAAGTGGCAACCCACTTCAGTATTCTTGCCTGGAGAATCCCACAGCCAGAGAAACCTGGAGGGCTACATTTCATGGGTTTGCAAAAAGCTGGACATGACTGAGTGAATAGCACACAACAGAGGGTTTTGAAGGAAGTGAAAATGCTGCATGTGATAATATATTGACAGATACGTGTCGTTACAGGTTTGTCTAAACCCACAGAAGTAATGTCACCAAGAGTGAACACAGTGAAAATTATGGACTTAGAGTGGTGGTGATGTGTCATGTAGAGTCATCCATTATAAAGGAAAGCACCATCCTGGAAGTGGGTGTTGGTAATGGCAGAGGCTGTGCATGTGAGGCGGGGAAGGGGCACGTGGGAACTCTGTGTATGTTCCTCTCATTGTTTTCTGTGAACCTAACACTACTATTAAAAATAATAATAATAATAATAAGGCCTTTAAAAGTGAGAGAAGTTTGAAAGTGAAAGTGAGGTCGCTCAGTCATGTTCGACTCTTTGCAACCCCATAGACTGTAGCCCATCAGGTTCCTCTGTTCTTAGGATTCTCCAGGCAAGACTATTGGAATGGATTACCATTTCCTTCTCCAGGGGATCTTCCCAACCCAGGGATCAAACCCAAGTCTCCAGCACTGCAGGCAGACGCTTTACCCTCTGAGCCACTAGGGAGTTCCGAGAGAAGTTTGCTGCTGCTGCTAAGTTGCTTCAGTCGTGTCTGACTCTGTGTGACCCCATAGATGACAGGCCTCCAGGCTCCAGCATCCCTGGGATTCTCCAGGCAAGAACACTGAAGTGGGTTGCCATTTGCTTCTTCAATGCATGAAAGTGAAGTCGCTCAGTCATGTCTGACTCTTAGCAACCGCATGGACTGCAGCCTACCAGGCTCCTCTGTCCATGGGATTTTCCAAGCAACAGTACTGGAGTGGGGTGCCATAAGTATTAAAAACATGGCATAATCTAAGAAAAAATATAACTAAGCTCTTTTCTAACTATAGGCTCTATAGGCAATTATAAAATTCAACCAAATAGTTGAATTATTCTGTAGCCTAGAGCATCTAATAATGTCAAATTACCACATAGCTTTAGCTCTATGTATAATTTATCTTTGAGCATTCTTTGGCATTGCCTTTCTTTGGGATTGGAATGAAAACAGACCATTTCTAGTCTTGCGGCCACTGCAGAGTTTTCCAAATTTACTGGCATATTGAGTGTAGCACTTTCACAGCATCATCTTTCAGGATTTGAAACAGCTCTACTGGAATTCCATCACCTCCACTAGCCTTCTTTCTAGTGACGCTTTCTAAGGCCCACTTGACTTCACATTCCAGGATGTCTGGCTCTAGATGAGTGATCACACCATCGTGATTATCCGAGTTATGAAGATCTTTTTTTAATACAGATCTTCTGTGTATTCTTGCCACGTCTCCTTAATATCTTCTGCTTCTGTTAGATCCGGACCATTTCTGTCCTTTATCGAGCCCATCTTTGCATGAAATGTTCCCTTGGTATCTAATTTTCTTGAGGAGATCTCTAGTCTTTCTCATTCTGTTCTTTTGCTCTATTTCTTTGCATTGATCACTAAGGAAGGCTTTCTTATCTCTTCTTGCTCTTCTTTGGAACTCTGCATTCAGATGCTTATATCTTTCCTTTTCTCCTTTGCTTTTCACCTCTCTTCTTTTCACAGCTTTTTGTAAGCCCTCTCCAGACAGACATTTTGCTTTTTTGCATTTCTTTTCCATGGGGATGGTCTTGATCCCTGTCTCCTGTACAATGTCACGAACCTCATTCCATAGTTCATCAGGCACTCTATCTATCAGATCTAGGCCCTTAAATCTATTTCTCACTTCCACTGTATAATCATAAGGGATTTGATTTAGGTCATACCTGAATGGTCTAGTCTTGCTATTCTTTGGAACTCTGCATTCAGATGCTTATATCTTTCCTTTTCTCCTTTGCTTTTCACCTCTCTTCTTTTCACAGCTATTTGTAAGGCCTCCCCAGACAGCCATTTTGCTTTTTTGCATTTCTTTTCCATGAGGATGGTCTTGATCCCTGTCTCCTGTACAATGTCATGAACCTCAGTCCATAGTTCATCAGGCACTCTGTCTGTCAGATCTAGGCCCTTAAATCTATTTCTCACTTCTGCTGTACAATCATAAGGGATTTGATTTAGGTCATACCTGAATGGTCTAGTGGTTTTCCCTAATTTCTTCAATTTAAGTCTGAATTTGGCAATAAGGAGTTCATGATCCAAGCCACAGTCAGCTCCTGGTCTTGTTTATTTTGACTGTATAGAGCTTCTCCATCTTTGGCTGCAAAGAATATAATCAATCTGATTTGACCATTGATGTTGACCATCTGGTGATGTCCATTTGTAGAGTCTTGTCTTGTGTTGTTGGAAGAGGGTGTTTTCCATGACCAGTGCATTTTCTTGGCAAAACTCTATTAGTCTTTGCCCTGCTTCATTCCGTATTCTGAGGCCAAATTTGCCTGTTACTCCAGTTGTTTCTTGACTTCCTACTTTTGCATTCCAGTCCCCTATAATGAAAAGGACATCCTTTTTGGGTGTTAGTTCTAAAAGGTCTTGTAGGTCTTCATAGAACCGTTCAACTTCAGCTTCTTCAGTGTTACTGTGTTACTGTGATATTGAATGGTTTGCCTTGGAAACGAACAGAGATCATTCTGTCATTTTGAGATTGCATCCTAGTACTGCATTTCAGACTCTCTTGTTGACCATGATTGCTACTCCACTTCTTCTGAGGGATTCCTGCCCACAATAGTAGATATAATGGTCATCTGAGTTAAATTTACCCATTCCAGTCCATTTTAGTTTGCAGATTCCTAGAATGTTGACATTCACTCTTGCCATCTCTTGTCTGACCACTTCCAATTTGCCTTGATTCATAGACCTGACATTCCAGGTTCCTATGCAATATTGCTCTTTATAGCATTGGACCTTGCTTCTATCTTCAGTCACATCCACCACTGTGTATTGTTTTTGCTTTGGCTCCATCCCTTCATTCTTTCTGGAGTTATTTCTCCACTGATCTCTAATATCATATTGGGCACCTAAGACCTGGGGAGTTCTTTCAGTGTCTTATATTTTTGCCTTTTCATGCTGTTCGTTGGGTTCTCAAGGCAAGAATACTGAAGTGGTTTACCATTCCCTTCTCCAGTGGACCACATTCTGTCAGACCTCTCCACCATGACCTGCCCATCTTGGGTGTCCCCACGGGCATGGCTTAGTTTCATTGAGTTAGACAAGGCTGTGGTCCTAGTGTGATTAGACTGACTAGTTTTCTGTGACTATGGTTTCAGTGTGTCTGCCCTCTGATGCCCTCTTGCAACAGCTACCGTCTTACTTGGGTTTCTCTTACCTTGGACATGGGGTATCTCTTCACGGCTGCTCCAGCAAAGCACAGCTGCTGCTCTTTACCTTGAATGAGGGGTATCTCCTCACCACCACCCCTCCTGACCTTAAATGTGGAATAGCTCCTCTAGGGCTTCCTGCACCTGCACAGTCACCACTCCTTGGATGTGGGGTTTCTCCTCCTGGCCACCGCCCCTGGCCTCGGGCGTGGGGTAGCTTCTCCTGGCCACTGCCCCTGGCCTCAGATGTAGGGTAGCTCCTCTCAGCTGCTCCTACGCTGTCACAGCCTGGCAGTCTTGGCCACCGCCCCTGATCTCAGCCCCTAGATGGACTTTTGTTGGCAAAGCAATGTCTCTGTTTTTTAACATGCTGTCTAGGTTGGTTATAACTTTTCTTCCGAGGAGCAAGTATCTTTTAATTTCATGACTGCAGGTACTATCTGCAGTGATTTTGGAGCCCAAGAAAGTAAAATCTGTCACCGTTTCCATTGTTTCCCCATCTATTTGCCAGGAAGTGATGGGACCACATGCCATTTTCTTAGTTTTTTGAATGTTTAGTTTTAAGCCAGCGTTTTCACTCTCCTCTTTCACTTTCATCAAGAGGCTCGTTAGTTCCTCTTGACTTTTTGCCATAAGGTTGGTGTCATCTGTGTGTCTGAGGTTATTGATTTCTCCCAGCAGTCTTGATTCCAGCTTGTGCATCATCCAGTCTGGCATTTCTCATGATGTTCTCTGCATACGTTAAATAAGCAGGGTGACAATATACAGCCTTGTTGTACTCCTTTCCTAAGGTGGAACCAGTCTGTTGTTCCATGTCTGGTTCTAACTGTTGCTTCTGACCTGCACACCCAAGATGGCAGAGTAAAACGATGTGTGCTCATCTTCTCCTGTGAGAACTCGTTGGTGAACAACCATCTACAGGAGAGTGTTGGATCCCACCAAAAAATGATACCCCACATCCAAGGGCGAAGGAGAAGGCCCAGCAACATGGTAGGAGAGGTGAAATCACATTTAGAATCAAAACCCGTTACCTGCCGGAGATGCTCAGAGGGGTCAAACAAAACCTTGTGCACACTAGGACCCAGAGACCCCCCTCCCGAGACTGGGGCAAACCTGCCTTTGCGTGTCAGAACATATCCTCAGGTGGCATAGGTCTGAATCAAGATTGCTGGGAGAAATATCAAGAACCTCAGATATGAATATGACACCACCTTTATGGCAGAAAAGGAAGAGGAGCTAAAAAGCCTCTTGATGGAAGTGAAAGAGGAGAATGAAAAAGGTGGCTTAAAGCTCAACATTCAGAAAACGAAGATTATGACATCTGGCCCCATCATTTCATGGCAAATAGAGGGGAAACAGTGGAAACAGTGTCAGACTTTATTTGTTGGGGAGGAGGGCTCCAAAATCACTGCAGATGGTGACTGCAGTCATGAAATTAAAAGACAGTTACTCCTTGGAAGAAAAGTTATGACCAACCTAGATAGCATATTCAAAAGCAGAGATATTACTTTGCTGACTAAGGTCCATATAGTCAAGGCTATGGTTTTTCCAGTGGTCATGTATGGATGTGAGAGTTGGACTGTGAAGAAAGCTGAGCACAGAATTGATGCTTTTGAACTGTGGTGTTGGAGAAGACTCTTGAGAGTCCCTTGGACTGCAAGGAGATCCAATTAGTCCATTCTGAAGGAGATCAGCCCTGTGATTTCTTTGGAAGGAATGATGCTAAAGCTGAAAGTCCAGTACTTTGGCCACCTCATGAGAAGAGTTGACTCACTGGAAAAGACTGTGATGCTGGGAAGGATTGGGGGCAGGAGGAGAAGGGGATGACAGAGGATGAGATGGCTAGATGGCATCATGGACTCGATGGACGTGAGTCTGTGTGAACTCCAGGAGTTGGTGATGGACAGGGAGGCCTGGCGTGCTGCGATTCATGAGGTTGCACAGAGTTGGACATGACTGAGTGACTGAATTGAACTGAACTTATAATTTATCTTTTCCTCATATGTTCAATTTAAAATGTAAAATTGTTACAATTCTTAAAATAAATAATGTTATTCTCTACAATAACAAAATAAGATATACATGATGAAATATATTTGTGTGAACAAAATATTTTAAAGTGTTTTATTTTCTGTTATTGTTGTTCAGGTGCTAAGTTGTGTCTGACTCTTTTCGACCCCCATGGACTATAGTCCTCCAGGCTCCTCTGTCCATGGGATTTCCTAGGCAAGAATACTGGAGTGAGTTGCCATTTCTTTCTGCAAGGGATCTTCCCAACCATGGGATCAGACCTACGTCTCCTGCATTGCAGGCATATTCTTTACCATTGAGTCACCTGGGAATATACATTTATGGAAGAAAGTAAAGAAATTATCAGGCAAATTTTCAGAAAAACTTTTAGAGCTTAAAATTTTAGGCTTTCTAAAATGTTAAGAAGCCATAAAGAACTAGTATAGCTTCATCTCTGAGAGATAGTTAAAAGGGTTATCCTTTTGAGAGTCAATATCTTCCATGATGTTGGAAGTTATACTACGCAATGTTTTGTAGGTCATTCTATTACACTTGCCTGGGATATATTTTTAAGATTGACTAAGTGGCCACAAGATGGCAGCATGACATAAAAGACAATGCAAATAACAAAAATTACTTATTATAAATATGGCTAAACTATGTGTGGGCTGCAGTCCATGGGGTCGCTAGGAGTCAGACATGACTGAGCAACTTCACTTTCACTTTTCACTTTCATGCATTAAAGAAGGAAATGGCAACCCACTCCAGTGTTCTTGCCTGGAGAATCCCAGGGACGGGGGAACCTGGTGAGCTGCAGTCTCTGGGTTTGCACAGAGTCAGACACAACTGATGTGACTTATCAGTAGCAACAGCAGACTGTGTATGATTTAATTTCATCAGATAAAAAAAAAAGCTTCTTTAGTAAACGTTTGATGGGAATGGAACAGTAAGACACAGGCCATTGCACATTACACATTTTGAAGCAAAAGTAGTATTCTATTTGACCATAATTTCAAGAGTGTACTAAGTCGCCTCAGTCATGTCCAACTCTTTGTGACCCTATGGACTGTAGTCTGCCAGGCTCCTCTGTCCATGGGATTCTCTAAGCAAGAAGAATACCAGAAGGGATTACCATATCCTTTACCAGGGGATCTTCTGGACACAGGGATTGAACCCACCTCTCTTATGTCTCCGGAATTGGTGGATGGTTTTTACCACTAGTGCCACCTGGGAATATCAATTTCAGGAACACAGGCCTCCAAAAGGAAATTTTGCAAAGAAGCCTAAAGAGTTTCCCTTCCTTAAATAAATGAGAAGTGTCAAACTGAAAGCAAATTAGATGGGCTACACTTACTGAAATACAGCATTCATATACACCCACACATGCAAACATTATATAGAGCGAACTATAAATAAAGTCTAAAAATTCTGCATTACCATATTTATTGAAGCATTCGGCCACTTTGAAATTTAAATGTGAATTTATTTGAATCAATTTTTTTTAATTACATAACAAAGTTTTCAAATAACATGTTCTTGAGTTCTGAATATTTTTGTGAATAAACA
This sequence comes from Madoqua kirkii, assembly GCA_006408675.1. Lineage (NCBI taxonomy): Eukaryota > Metazoa > Chordata > Mammalia > Artiodactyla > Bovidae > Madoqua > Madoqua kirkii. The sequence goes on from SJYC01035462.1 coordinate 19,358, forward strand.
ATATGTTGCAATAACACTTTTTAAATTCCAAATTTTAGAAAAAATATAACCTTCACTATAATGATACTCTAATATACTTTATCTATGAAATTGGGAACAGTTTAGTTTGTAAGGAAATAATTGAAAACAGTAGATGTCATTGATTCACATTTGTTTAATTGAGGGTAAAATTGTGCTTGCTTTTTCCTGTTTATATTTCAGCAGTGTACAATCCAAACATCAGTCCACTTGAGCATTATAGAGTTCATCCATCCTGATATTCTTTGTTTTCAATCCTTGATATGTGAAGGAGATTATACATAATCGGAAACCTCAAAAGAATACTGGATGCTAGGCAGATGAGGTGGGGAGAGATAGGTAGAGATAAAGAGGAGAAAGAAGAAAGGAAAAAAAATCCAATGGATATTTAGGAAACATCAGGACCAAGGGTGCAGGAGAGGGAGTTTGTAGTATGTGGGGACTAGTTCCCACAGCACTGAAGCAGAGAGGTAGGCTAGATTGAGAGGAATGAGCTAGAACAGCCGCATTATAAAAGGTCTTGAAACCATATAGAAAAGTATTTGTTTTCTCCTGAGGATATTGGCCATGAGATAAATGTGTTTTGTATTTAATAATCATCATAGCATGGGGAACTAGTGGAAACAGTGTCAGACTTTATTTTGGGGGGCTACAAAATCACTGCAGATGGTGACTGCAGCCATGAAATTAAAAGATGCTTACTCTTTGGAAGAAAAGTTATGACCAACCTAGACAGTATATTCAAAAGCAGAGACATTACTTTGCCGACTAAGGTCCATCTAGTCAAGGCTATGGTTTTTCCAATGGTCATGTATGGATGTGAGAGTTAGACTGTGAAGAAGGCTGAGGGCCGAAGAATTGATGCGTTTGAACTGTGGTGTTGGAGAAGACTCTTGAGAGTCCCTTGGACTGAAAGGAGATCCAACCAGTCCATTCTGAAGGAGATCAACCCTGGGATTTCTTTGGAAAGAATGATGCTGAAGCTGAAACTCCAGTACTTTGGCCACCTCATGCGAAGAGTTGACTCATTGGAAAAGACTCTGATGCTGGGAGGGACTGGGGGCAGGAGGACAAGTGGACAACAGAGGATGAGATGGCTGGATGGCATCACGGACTCGATGGGCATGAGTCTGAATGAACTCCGGGAGTTGGTGATGGACAGGGAGGCCTGGCGCGCTGCGATTCATGGGATGGCAAAGAGACACGACTGAGCAACTGAACCGAACTGAACTGAACTGAACTGAACTGAATTATCATAGCAAAGCTGACTGAATAAAAGAGTTGATAAAAGACCTGAACAGAAGTAAAAGTGACCTCCTTTTCTAGCAGTCAATATGATGAGAACTCGCTGCCAGACAAGAATTTAGGCAGGATGGGCCTAGATATATATAGATAGGTAGATAGATATTTCATTTTACATTGTTTAGATTTTTTTAAAGGAGATAAGATGTTATACATGTGACTTTTATGCTTTTCTTGCAATTCAGTGTCTTAGATAAACTCACCCTCTAATTGCTTTTGGACATTGGGGAAAACTCAGTTACTGGTAACACAAGGGAAAAAAAGCGATCTTTGCAACATGCTGATAAAGAGGAAATGAAACTTTCTGGCAACATCTCAAGGCTGTATGGCTATTCTAGGGCTTGTTACCATGTGAAGTTACTCCTCTTTGAGATGGCTAGGAAGAGGAGGTGGAGGACAACGTTTAAGTCCTGATCTTTGCCCTTGACCTTTGTAACTTTCATGTTCAAAGTGAAGCTTGACACATTTACCAAATTTTAAACCTGAAAGAGATTTGTCCAAAAACTAAAATTCCTCTTTACTTCAAACAGCCCTTTTCTGGGAAGAGCCACATAAAGTGCTTCACTGAGAGGGGCAAAAGTGAAAAAGACAGAAGAGAAAATGAAAGAGATGCTTGAAAACCCGTGTCTAAACTGTTCTGTGATGTGATGGCAAAGACTCCATGTTGACAGCCAGTTTATCTGTAGTCCACATGGACTTTAAGCAAATGTGGTTTTTTTTTTAATCATTTATTTATGTTGTTACGATATAGAGTGTGCTGTGTCTGCAATTTGTTGTTGAGATGTAACGGATGCCATGAACAGATGCTCATGGGGTCAGGAGCTGGGACCATGTAGACTATAGACATGATGGGCAGGCAGGACGGAGTCCACCATGGAGGAAGAATGACAAGAAATAAAGTGTTAAAGATGGTTCAGCGGGTAAAGAATCTACCCTCAATGCAGGAGACACAGAAGACACGGGGTTGACCCCTGGGTCAGGAAGATCCTCTGGAGGAGGAAAGGGCAATCCACTCCAGTATTCTTCCCTGGGAAATCCCATGGTCAGAGGAGCCTGCTGGGCTACAGTTGAAAGGGTCACAAAGAGCTGGACATGACCAGACTAAATGTGTCTGCATGAGCATGGGCAAAGTGGTAAAGATGCATCTTGAACTAGACCACTGATTGACTCCACTGGGTGATATTTAACTCTGAGCAAGCCAAACTTTTAGAGATTTTTCCTTGTTATAAAGTAACAGAAGAGTATCTGTCATAATCATGTGGTATCTTTTAGTTCCTAAGAGATTGGGGGAGTTTCTTTTGATTTTTTATTAATTTTTTGTGTCAAAGCATAATAGTCTGGCTCTCTAAGATTGACTGCATTCCCACCTGCTGGGGGAGAGGGAATATCTGCCCTGAAGCTTGGCCGTCACAAATTTTGCCAAGTGGCAGATTCTGGGGTAGGATATAAAACTTGGGAGGGAGGCTTAGGACGGGAGTGTCCTGAGCTGAGTTGAGGATGGAGGCAGGAAGGATCACAGTGTTTTCTCTGTATGCCTGTCCTTCTTGAATCAGGATTGTTCTTAACAACTCTAGGAATGTGTAATGCCAGCTAGGGTCATCTGTCACAGACTGTAACCTTCTAAGTGGGCAAGGAGACAGCGAAGGGACAATATCTGAGGATTCTGCAAAAATGAAGTCTCCAGAGTGGGTCCTAATCCAATATGATTAGTGTCCTTTCAAGAAGAGGAAGAGATATCAGGAACGTACACGTGCAGAGAGCCCATGTGCAGACACAGTGACAGGTGGCCATCTACAGGCAAAGAGATCGTGGCTTCAGGAGGAACCAACATGCTGACGTTGTGATCTTGGCCTTCTAGCCTCCGGAACTGTGAGAAAATAAAATTCTGCTGTTTAAGCCCCCTGTCTGTGGTATTTTATTACGGCGGTCCTAGCAAAATACTATTAATACCTAAGTTGACAGCGATGTCAGAAATATACATGTATTGCTGTCAACTATATTAACAAAAAAGGGAGTTCTTATTATTCGTTTTCCAAATTCTTTACTTGCATCATTCTCCATGAATTAAAATTGTACATTGTTGAATATAGGCTTCCCTGGTAGCTCAACTGGTAAAGAATTCGCCTGCAATGCAGGAGACCCTAGTTCGATTCCTCGATAGGGAAGATCTCCTGGAGGAGGGCATAGCAACCCTCTCCAGTATTCTTGGGTTTCCCTGGTGCCTCAAACGGTAAAGAACCTACCTGCAATGCCAAAGACCTGCGTTCGATCCCTCGGTTGGGAAGATGCCCTGGAGGAGGGCTTAGCAACCCACAACAGTATTCTTGCCTGGAGAATCCCATGGACAGAGGAGCCTGGCTGGCTACAATCCATGGGGTCGCAAAGAGTCAGATAGGACTGAGTGACTAAGCACAGCGCAGCACCTGGTCGGATATAGTTGTAATACAGGCATCTGAACACCATGAGGCAAACATGTCCTGAATTTAAATTCCTTACTCGTAAAGGATTGACAGTGCTCTAAAACCAAAAGACCTTTAAGGAATCTCCACACTGTTTTCCGTAATGGCTGTACTAGTTTGCATTCCCACCAACAGTGTAAGAGGGTTCCCTTTTCTCCACATCCTCTCCAGCATTTATTGCTTGTAGATTTTTGGATCGCAGCCATTCTGAGTTGCCTTATGACCCAGCAATCCCACTGCTGGGCATACACACTGAGGAAACTAGAATTGAAAGAGACACATGTACCCCAGTGTTCATTGCAGCATTATTTATGATCGCCAGGACATGGAAACAACCCAGATGTCCATCAGCAGATGAATGGATAAGAAAGCTGTGGTACATATACACAATGGAGTATTACTCAGCCTGCTTCAGCATGGGGAGATCGTGTACACCTGTGGCTGATTCATGTCAATGTATGGCAAAACCAATACAGTACTGTAAAGTAGAATAAAATATTAAATTAAATAAATAGATAAATAAAATTTTAAAAAGAAAAAAGAAAACCAAAAGACCATAACGTGCTTATGTCTGTAAGTTCTACCAAACAAAGCATAGGCAGATGCTTAGGTTGCTGGGACACAATTGGACATGTCATTAAAGAATGAGACTCTCCCTCAAATAAATCTCACTTTCTTTAGTGTCAGACATAAAAGAATCCTTGGTCTCTGTTCTCTCAAGGATCCATTTACTCTATGTGATTTAAGTAAACTCTTAAAATGATTCTGCAGGCATAGCACCACCTAGTGCTCCTCAATCCTGGTATTTTAACAGAAGCCACTGAAAAACATTAAAGTGTATTTTTCCAAATTGAAATATAAAGTTCATCAATCATCACTGAAAATAAAGTTCAACTTTTTTGAAATATAAAGTTCATCAATTATGCTAATCATTAACATAATAGTTAATATTCCAAGGGTGTTCTTTGGTAGTAGTAGTTGGAAATGACAACAGAATGCCAAAAAATTTATCTGGCATACATTCCATAACATTAAGAAACCCTAACGTTAACATTCATGGAACGGCAATGATAAAGGATATATAATGATTTTACTTTCTGCCTTTTATTCTTCAACAAAATAAAATGCATTGACAGCTTCAAAATCAGCACCGTTTGTGAATCAAGTTTTAAACTGAAATTATTTCTTTAGAAAGAAGCTCATCTGTTGCCACAGATTGCAAGTTATTTGCATGATTTTCCAAGGCACAAATTCTCAGAGTTTTATACCAATGTGCATAGCTATTCTAAATAGTCATCATCTGTGTTTTCAACTGTTTGAATGTGTATGTGTATGTGTATGTGTCGATGTACATGCATTAAGCTTAGGAGTGTTGATATAGTAGGTGAGCAATAAAGTGGTTCAGGAAATATAGCAAAGAAGAAAACTAGACAATATACTTCACACTGGTCCTACAAGCTTTCATTGATAATAAAAGGCAGTGCTTATTTTTTAAATATAAATATATTTATTTTAATTGGAGGTTAATTACTTTACAATATTGTATTGGTTTTGCCATACATCAAAACTCAGGACAAGCGCCCAGAAAGCCCAGCTATAGTTAAAAATTTTATTTCATTGCTTATTTACCTTAAATACTAAAGACAATCTCCTTAGAAGTAGATATTCCTGCTGGGATTTACTATAGTCACCTATGGAAAACGGGATGTAGAAATTTAAGGTAGCCTTACTTATGAGCTGGGGCAGGACTGGAACTCTATTTATCAAGATAGAAGATCAGCTTTATTTATTTAAGGAGAAATGACTGGACACTGAAGGGGGTCTGGGGACAGCCTTTCTGTCCCTGAATAGAAATTCTTCAGACAAGCGCCCAGAAAGCCCAGCTATAGTTAAAAATTTTATTTCATTGCTTATTTACCTTAAATACTAAAGACAATCTCCTTAGAAGTAGATATTCCTGCTGGGATTTACTATAGTCACCTATGGAAAACGGGATGTAGAAATTTAAGGTAGCCTTACTTATGAGCTGGGGCAGGACTGGAACTCTATTTATCAAGATAGAAGATCAGCTTTATTTATTTAAGGAGAAATGACTGGACACTGAAGGGGGTCTGGGGACAGCCTTTCTGTCCCTGAATAGAAATTCCAAGTCTAGGAGACACCGGGATGACAAGAAACACAGAGCTCTGTACACCAAGGAGCACAGATAACTCAGTGATGCCAGGAACAGTGGAAGCTGCAACACCAAATGCGGGGAGCTGACTCAGGTGGAATGTCATTCTCTGATTGATTGTCTCTTTCTATACTTCAAATGTTGTTGTTCAGCCTCTAAGTCAGGTCCAACTCTGTGCGACCCTACAGACCACAGCATGCCAGGCATCCTTGTCCTTCACTATCTCCTGGAGTTTGCTCAAATTTATGTCCATTGAGTCAATGATGCCATCCAACCATCTCATCCTCTGTCGCCACCTTTTCCTCCCTCCCTTAAACTTTCCCAGCATCAGGGTCTTTTCCAATGAGTCAGCTCTTTGCATTCTGTGGCCAATGCACTGGAGCTTCAACTCCAGCATTAGTCCTTCCAACAAACATTCAGGGTTGAATTCATATGAACAGTGGCTAATATGTATGATGCTTCAGCTCAGGTGTACTGGATTCCCTCTGTTGTAGTGGAACTGTGTTAAACGAAGAGTTTTGTGTGAATCTTGCTGTCCAAGATTCTTTATAGCTATTTCTTTCCATTTTAATGACTTTACAGTCTAACAAAACTTCACAAAGTTTCATATGTGTCTACATATCAGAAAAAAATGAAAATGGAAATTGTAACCACTAGTTAAACAATTATTTACTTGATGCCTAGAAAGGATGGAGGAGCATTTGCTTGGTCAAAAGATTTGGCTGATACTTCCCCTCTCAAATTTCTGGGAAATTTCTGGAATTTTAAAATTTATCAAATTTCTCTCCCTCTTGTTTGTCTGCTGGGTCACTTGATAATTTAGTGGGACTTTTTGAGTGGGTTATTTTTGTTTTACCATGGGAGTTACCATACCAAAGGGGGAAATTATGGATAAATTGCAAGTTAACTATTTAAAAGAAAATATCTCAGACATACATCTCTTCTGATGCCTGAAGTTCTAACTCTACTGCCAAAGAATACAGTTCTCAACAAGAAAGGCTACTGGCAAAGAGAATGAAAAGTTATCTTTAGCATCCAGAATTATCCAATACTGAAACGTTTTACTGCATAATGGAATTGACATTATAAAACTAAATAAAAAACTACTATGATTTTCACAAAGCTCTGAGAATTTCTAGGCCTTATCAAATTAAGGTCTTATCATAACATTACAAGATAGATATTGTCATCCTTATTTTATAAACAAGATGAAAAAGGTAAATATATTCAAGGTCATAGGGATTATATAATTAAGAGCTAGGTTTCGGTAAACCCAAGTTCCTTCTCTGGTTAAACCAAGTGTCTTTTCAAGGCCATGGACAATGTTTGCAAAGCAAACGTTGCATTTTGTCCCACAGATTACTGCATCTGCTTCCTGTTTCAAATAGTATCTGAATATCCCTGACTACAAATGTAGTTTACCAAAACTGTAGATGCTATTTTATATTTATATGGGGATGCACTTTACTGAAAGCACCAGCTCTAAAACACAATCTCCTTTGAAAATGCAAGTGTGAAGAGGATTAAAATTTTTAAGTTAGCTGACAGCAATCATATTACACATAAGTTCAAATATTCCATTTATGAAATTTTAGTTGTTCTACAGTGCTTCAGAAAGAAGCCAGGAAATTAAAACAGCTTTATAATTTGATAATAAAACTATAAAATAATACTCACAAACTATTCTACTTCCAATAATAGAATTACCACTTTATTCCAAGAGTAATACCACTGTGATTATCAAATAAATATTTTGTAGTGACCTTACCATTTGATCAAGATGATTACTCAAATAATCCCTAATTTCACCCCATGTCTTTTTTGTGTTTTGGATGAAAAAATGCAGCAAAGCTTCAAAATCTTTCCAAGGTAGTGGAGATCAATGTTAGTTCAGGATAATGATAAAATAATTTATTATAGTTCTTACTTCACTATATTCAATAATGTAACAGCTAGAAATGAATGTTCACTATAAATACAAAACAGTATATGCTTCCACCTCAAACTATCCTGCCTTTCTTGCTGTTGTTGTTATTTAGTCGCTAAGTTGCGTCTGACTCTTTTGCAACCCCATGGCTATCGTCTGCCAGGCTCCTCTGTCCATGGGATTCTCCAGGTAAGAGTACTGGAGTGGGGTGCCGTTTCCTTCTCCAGGGGATCTTCCTAACCCAGGGTGAAGCCTCATCTCCTGCATCCTCTGCAGTGGCAGGCAGATTCTTCACCACTGAGCCACTGTGGAAGCCCAGGGCCTATATGTATAGTAAGATGCAGAAATAAAGATCTAGTCCAAATGCTCAGCCTATAAAACATTATGAAATCACAGGAAATAAGGCTGAGCATAAATGAAAAGTTTCTGTAAAACATACCTTAATCTCTAAAATTTCCTTTGACTTACTCCAATAGGACCCTTTTAGGAAATCTCAACATTACAACATTAAGTTGTATTTGTTTTTGTTATATCAGAGTTCTAAAGATATGGCAGAAATAAAAAATCTGCTATAACCATTCAAAGCAGAAATGAGTAACGTTTAAAAATATACTTGCTAGTGACAATGATAAACACTTTAATGGGGAAAATATAACTTTTTTTTAAGGAAATTTCCACTTTATTCTGTAAATCCCCCTTTTATGAGTCTTTAAGTATTTTAAACCATTAAGAAGCTGCCTCATTTATATTTTAATAAAACAATATTCAGTTCAGTTCAGTTCAGTCTCTCAGTCATATCTGACTCTTTGTGACCCCATGAATTGCAGCACGCCAGGCTTCCCTGTCCATCATCAGCTCCCAGAGTTTACCCAAACTCATGTCCATTGAGTCAGTGATGCCACCCAGCCATCTCATCCTCTGTCGTCCCCTTCTCCTCCTGCCCCCAATCCCTCCCAGCATCAGAGTCTTTTCCAGTGAGTCAACTCCTCGCATGAGCTGGCCAAAGTACTGGAGTTTCAGCTTCAGCATCGTTCCCTCCAAAGAAAACCCAGGGTTGATCTCCTTCAGAATGGACTGGTTGGATCTCCTTGCAGTCCAAGGGACTCTCAAGAGTCTTCTCCAACACCACAGTTCAAAAGCATCAATTCTTAGGCACTTAGCTCTCTTCTCAGTCCAAATCTCACATCCATACATGACCACAGGAAAAACCATAGCCTTGAGTAGATGGACCTTTGTTGGCAAAGTAATGTCTCTGCTTTTCAATATGGTATCTAGGTTGGTCATAACTTTCCTTCCAATTAGTTTATTTTTATTTAGGTCAACTTTCTATCCAATGTGTCATCACTTTCAAGAAGGACTATATTGCAGTAACTCCTCTATGGAGCAGTAATTTCACATCTTCAGCAAATGAAAAACAGAAAGAAAACAAAATTATTGTCTTTGAATGTCACAATTAAAGCTTCATCTGAGGTCAAAAGAGCTTCCATTCCTTCAATACAAGCAATAGAAAGTATTTTATGGGTTAGGAAATACAATTCCCCCCCCCAAAAAAAAAAACCAATCCGATCAGATTAAGCCTGGGTACAGAGGAGGCTGATGAGCTCCAGTCCATGGATTCTCAAAGAGTTGGAGACGATTGAAGCGACTTGTCACTCACGCATAGCATAGCCAGGAACACGTAAACAGACAAGAGAATTTTCAGCTGGTGCTTAAGATACTGACTTTTTTTTTTTTATTGAAGGATAGTTGCTTTACAGAATTTTGTTGTTTCTGTCAAACCTCAACATGAATCAACCAGAGGTATAATATATCCCCTCACTTTTGAACCTCCCTCCCATCTTACACTCCTCTGGATTGATATAGAGCCCCTCTTCGAGTTTTCTGAGCCATACAGAGAATTCCCATTGGCTATATATTTTTCATATGGTAATGTAAATTTCTATGTTGCTCTTTCCATACATCTGACCCTCTCCTACCCTCTTCCCATGGCTATAAGTCTGTTCTCTTTGTCTGTTTCTCCACTGTGGCCCTGTAAATAAAATTCTTCAGTACCATTTTTCTAGATTCTGTATATATGTGTTAGGATACAATAATTATCTTTCTCTTTCTGAAATTCACTCTTTGTAATAGGTTCTAGGTTCATCCACCTCATCAGAACAGACTCAAATGTGTTCCTTTTATGGCTGAATAATATCCCATTGTGTATATGTACCACAACTTCTTTATCCATTTATCTGTCAATGGACATCTAGGTTGCTTCCATATTCTATCTATTGTAAATAGTGCTGAAATGAACAATGGGATACATGTGTCTTTTTCAATTATGGTTTCCTCAGGGTATATGCAAAGGAGTGGGATTGCACGGTCATCATTTCAGATCAGTCTCTTATTCGTCTCTGATATTTTGTGCCCCCATGGACTTCAGCACGCCAGGCCTCCCTGTCCATCACTAACTCCCAGAGCTTGCTCAAACTCATGTCCACCAAATCAATGATGCCATCCAGTCATCTCATCCTCTGTCATCCCCTTCTTCTCCAGCCTTCAATCTTTCCCAGCATCAGGATCTTTTCAAATGAGTCACTTCTTCGCATTAGGTGACCAAAACATTGGAGTTTCCACTTCAGCATCAGCCTTCCAATGAATATTTAGGATTGATTTCCTTTAGGATGGACTGGTTGACCTCATGGTAACCCTAAGGACTCTCAAGAGTCTTATCCAGCATCAAAGTTCAAAACCACTTTGGTACTGAGCATTTTTTATAGTCCAATTCTCACATCCATACATGACTACTGGAAAAACCATAGCTTTGACTAGATGGACCTTTGTTGGTAATGCAGTATCTCTGCCTTTGAGTATATTGTCTAGGTTGGTCAAAGCTTTTCTTCCAAAGAGCAAGTGTCTTTTAATTTCATGGATGCACTCACCATCTGCAGTGATCCTGGAGCCCCCCAAAATAAAATCTGTCACTATTTCCCTTGTTTCCCCATATATTTGCCATGAAGTGATGGGACTGGATGCCATGCTCTTAGTTTTCTTTATGTTGAGTTTTAAGCTAACTTTTTTTACTCTCTTCTTTCCCTTTCATCAAGAGGCTCTTTAGCTCTTCTTCACTTTCTTCCATAAGAGTGGTTTCATGTGCATATCTGAGGTTATTGATATCTCTCCGAGCAATCTTAATTCCAGCTTGTGTTTCACCCAGCCTGGCATTTCTCATGATGAACTCCTCATATAAGTTAAATAAGCATGATGACAATATACAGCCTTCACATACCCCTTTCCCTATTTGAAACCAGTCTGTTCCATGTCCAGATCTAACTGTTATTTCTTGACCTGCATACAGATTTCCCAGGAGGTAGGTCAGCTGGCCTTGTATTCCCATCTCTTTAAACATTTCCTACAGTTTGTTGTGATCCACACAGTCAAAGGCTTTGGTATAGTCAATAAAGCAGAATTAGATTATTTTGTGGAACTCTCTTCCTTTCTTGGTGATCCAATGGGTACAGGCAATTTTGTTTCTGGTTCCTCTGCCTTTTCTAATTCCAGCTTGAACATCTGGAAGTTCACAGCTCATTGAAGCCTAGATTGGGGAATTTTGAGCATACTCTGCTAGTGTGTGAGATGAGTGCAATTGTGCAATAGTTTGACCATTCTTTGGCATTACCTTTCTTTGGATGCTTGGAGCTGGTGCACTGGGACGACCCAGAGGGATGGTATGGGGAAGGAGGAGGGAGGGGGGTTCAGGATGGGGAACACATGTATACCTGTGGTCAATACATGTTGGTGAATGGCAAAACGAATACAATATTGTAAAATAATTAACCTCCAATTAAAATGAATAAATTTATTTTAAAACAAAAAACAAACAACAACAACAAAAAGAAAACTGACCTTTTCCAGTCCTGTGGCCACTGCTGAGTTTTCCAAATTTGCTAGCATATTGAGTGCAGCACTTTAACAGCATTATCTTTTAGGATTTGAAATAACTCAACTGGAATTCCATCACCTCCACTAGCTTTGTTCATAGTGATGCTTCCTAAGGCCCACTTGACTTTGCATTCCAGGATGTCTGGTTCTAGCTGAATGATCACACCACTGTCATGTGAATGAGTCATGAATTTCCTTTTTGTATAGGTCTTCTGTGTATTCCTGCAACCTCTTCTTAATATCTTCTGCTTCTGTTAAGTCCATACAATTTCTGTCCTTTATTGAGCCAGTCTTTGGATGAAATATTCCCTTGGTATCTCTGATTTTCTTGAAGACATCTCTAGTCTTTCCCATTCTATTGTTTTCCTCTATTTCTTTGCACTGCTCACTGAGGAAAGCTTTCTTATCTCAGCTTGCTATTCTTTGGAATTCTGCCTTCAAATCGGTATATCTTTCCCTTTCTCCTTTGCCTTTCACTTCTTTTCATAGCTATTTGTAAGGTCTCCTCAAACAACCATTTTGCCTTTTTGCATTCCTTTTTCTTGGGAATTATCTTGATCACTGCCTCCTGTATAATGTCATGAATCTCAGTCCATAGGTCTTCAAGCACTCTGTCAATCAGATCTAATCCTTTGAATCTATTTGTCACTTCCACTGTATAATCATAATGGATTTTGTTTAGGTCATACTTGAATGGTCTAGTGGTTTCCCTTGTTTTCTTCAATTTAAGTCTGAATTTTACAATAAGGAGTTCATGACCTGAGCCACAGTCAGCTCCTGGTCTTGTTTTTGCTGACTGTATAGAGCTTCTCCATCTTTGGCTGCAAAGAATATAATCAATCTGATTTTGGTATTGACCATCTGGTGATGTCCATGTGTAAAGTCTTCTCTTGTGTTGTTGGAAGAGTTTTTGTTATGACTAGTGTGTTCTCTTGGCAAAACTCTGTTAGCCTTTGATCTGCTTTGTTTTTTACCCCAAGGTCAAGTTTGCCTATTACTCCAGGTAACACTTGACTTCCTACTTTTGCATTCCAGTCCCCTATAATGAAAAGGACATCTTTTTTGGGTGTTAGTTCTAGAAGGACTTGTAGGTCTTCATAGAATCATTCAACTTTAGCTTCTTCAGCATTAGTGGTTGGGGCATAGGCTTGGATTACTGTAATAATGAATGGTTTGCCTTGAAAATTAACAGAGATCATTCTGTCATTTTTGAGATTGTATCCAAGTACTGCATTTCGGACTTGTTTGTTGACCATGATGGCTACTCTATTTTTTCTAAGGGATTCTTGCCCATGGCAGTAGACATAATGATTTTATTCTTAGTTTTTTAAGGAATCTCCATACCGTCTTCCATAGTAACAGCATCAATTTACACTCCCACCAACAGTGCAAGAGCATTTCCTTTTCTCCATATTCTCTCCAGCATTTAATGTTTGTAGACTTTTGATCATGGCCATTCTGACACGTTTGAGGTGATATCTCATTGTAGGTTTGATTTGAATTTCTCTAATAATGAGCCATGTTGAGCATCATTTCATGTGTTTGTTTGTTTTTTTAATCAATCTGTATGTCTTCTTTCAAAGAAGGCAATGGCATCCCACCCCAGTACTCTTGCCTGGAAAAACCCATGGGCAGTGGAACCTGGTAGGCTGCAGTCCATGGGGTCTCTAAGAGTTGGACACAACTGAGCGTCTTCACTTTCACATTTCACTTTCATGCCCTGGAGAAGGAAATGGCAACCCACTCCAGCGTTCTTGTCTGGAGAATCCCAGGGATGGGGGACCCTGGTGAGCTGCTGTCTATGGGGTTGCATAGGGTCGGACACGACTGAAGCGACTTAGCATGTCTTCTTTAGAGAAATGTCTGCTTAGGTCTTTTCCCCACTTTTTTATTTGGTTGTTTGTTTTTCTGGCACTGAGTTGAATGAGCTGCTTGTATATTTTGGAAACTAATCCTTTGTCAGTTGTTTCATTTGCTTTTATTTTCTCCCATTCTGAGGGTTGTTTTTTCACCTTGCTTATAGTTTCCTTTGCTGTGCAAAAGCTTTTAAGTTTAATCAGGTCCCACTTGTTTACAGTTGCTTTAATTTCCATTACTGTAGGAGGTGGGTCATAGAGGATCTTGCTTTGATTTATGTCCTTGAGCGTCCTGCCTATGTTTTCCTCTAAGACTTTTATAATTTCTGGTCTTACATTTAGGTCTTTAACACATTTTGAGTTTATTTGTGTTAGGAAAGCTTTCTTCAGCAATCAATGCAAAGAAATAGAGGAAAACAACAGAATGGGAAAGACTAGAGATCTCTTCAAGAAAATAAGAGATACCAAGGGAACATTTCATGCACAGATGGGCTAGATAAAGGACAGAAATGGTATGGACCTAACAGAAGCAGAAGATATTAAGAAGAGATGGCAAGACTACACGGAAGAACTGTACAAAAAAGACCTTTATGACCAAGATAATCATGATGATGTGATCATTAATCTAGAGCCAGACATCTTGGATTGTGAAGTCAAGTGGGCCTTAGAAAGCATCAATATGAACAAAGGTAGTGGAGGTGATGGAATTCCAGTTGAGCTGTTTCAAATCTTGAAAGATGATGCTGTGAAAATGCTACACTCAATATGCCAGCAAATTTGGAAAACTCAGCAGTGGCCACAGGACTGGAAAAGGTCAGTTTTCATTCCAATTCCAAAGAAAGGCAATGCCAAAGAATGCTCAAACTACCGCACAATTGCACTCATCTCACATGCTAGTAAAGTAATGCTCAAAATTCTCCAAGCCAGGCTTCAGCAATATGTGAACTGTGAACTCCCTGATGTTCAAGCTGGTTTTAGAAAAGGCAGAAGAACCAGAGGTCAAATTGCCAACATCTGCTGGATCATGGAAAAAGCAAGAGAGTTCCAGAAAAACATCTATTTCTGCTTTATTAACTATACCAAAGCCTTTGACTATGTGAATCACAATAAGCCATGGAAAATTCTGAAAGAGATGGGAATACCAGACCACCTAACCTGCCTCTTGAGAAATCTGTAGGCAGGTCAGGAAGCAACACTTAGAACTGGACATGGAACAACAGACTGGTTCCAAACAGGAAAAGGAGTATGTCAAGGCTGTATATTGTTACCCTGCTTACTTAACTTATATGCAGAGCACATCATGAGAAACTCTGGACTGGAAGAAACACAAGGTGGAATCAAGATTGCCGGGAGAAATATCAATAACCTCAGATATGCAGATGACACCACCCTTATGGCAGAAAGTGAAGAGGAACTCAAAAGCCTCTTGATGAAAGTGAAAGTCGAAAGTGAAAATGTTGGCTTAAAGCTCAACATTCAGAAAACAAAGATCATGGCATCTGGTCCCATCACTTGATGGGAAATAGATGGGGAAACAGTGGAAACAGTGTCAGACTTTATTTTTGGGGGCTCCAAAATCACTGCAGATTGTGACTGCAGCCATGAAATAAAAGACGGTTACTCCTTGGAAGAAAAGTTATGACCAACCTAGATAGTATGTTCAAAAGCAGAGACATTACTTTACCGACTAAGGTCTGTCTAGTCGAGGCTATGGTTTTTCCTGTGGTCATGTATGGATGTGAGAGTTGGACTATAAAGAAGGCTGAGCACTGAAGGATTGATGCTTTTAAACTGTGATGTTGGAGAAGACTCTTGAGAGTCCCTTGGACTGCAAGGGGATCCAACCAGTCCATTCTGAAGATCAGCCCTGGGATTTCTTTGGAAGGAATGATGCTCAACCTGAAACTCCAGTAGTTTGGCCACCTCATGCGAAGAGTTGACTCATTGGAAAAGACTCTGATGCTTGGAGGGATTGAGGGCAGGAGAAGAAGGGAACGACAGAGGGTGAGATGGCTGGATGGCATCACGGACCAATGAACGTGAGTCTGCGTGAACTTTGGGAGTTGGTGATGAACAGAGAGGCCTGGCATGCTGCGATTCATGGGGTCGCACAGAGTCGGACACGACTGAGCGACTGAACTAAACTGAACTGATGGTGTTAGGAAGTGCTTTGATTTCATTCTTTTGCGTGTAGTTGTCCAGGTTTCCCAGCACCATTTATTGAAGAGGCTGTCTTTGCCTCATTGTGTATTCTTGCCTCCTTTGTCAAAACTAAGGTACTCATAGGTACATGGGTTTATTTCTGGGCTTTTGATCTCATTCTATTGGTCTATTTTTCTGTTTTTATGCCAGTAGCATACTGTTTTGATGACTGTAGGTTTGTAGTATAAACTGAAGTCAGAAATGTTGATTCATTCAGCTCCATTCTTCTTTCTCAGGACTGCATTGGCTATTCAGGGTCTTTTGTGTTTCCATATGAATTGTGAAATGTTTTGTTCTATTTCTGTGAAAAATTCCATTGGTAATTTGATAGGAATCACATTGAATCTGTAGATTGAATTTTGTAGTATAGTCATTTTTACAATATTGATTTTTCCTACCCAGGAACATGGAATCTCTCTCCATCTATTTATGTTGTCTTTAATATCTTTCATCAGTGTCTTATTACTTTCTGTGTACAGTTCTTTTGTCTCCTTAGGTAAGTTTATTCCTAGAAATTTAATTATTTTTGTTGCAATGGTGAATGGGATTGATTCCTTAAATTCTCTTTCTGATTGTTCATTGTTAGTATATATAAACGCAAGTGATTTCTGTGTATTGATTTTGTATCCTGCAACTTTGCCAAGTCGACTGATTAGCTTTAGTAATTTTCTGATACTATATTTAGGGTTTTGTATGTACAGTATCATGTCATCTGCAAACTGTAAGAGCTTTACATCTTTTTTTTCCAATCTGGATTTCTTTTATTTCTTTTTCCTTTCTGATTACTTTAGCTAGGACTTCCAGAACTATGTTGGATAGTAGTGGTGAAAGTGAACACCCTTGTCTTGTTCCTGATCTTAGGGGGAATTCTTTCAGTTTCTCACCATTGAGAATAACATTTGTGTAGGCCTAGCATATATGGCCTTTACTATGTTGAGGTAGGTTCCTTATATGCACATTTTTGAAGAGTTTTAATCATAAATGGGTGAGGAATTTTGTCAAAGGCTTTTTTTGCATCTATTAAGATTATCATATGGTTTTTATCTTTCCATTTGTTAATATGGTGTATTACATTGATTGATTTGTGTGTATAGAAGAATCCTTGCCTTCCTGGAAGAAATCAAACTTAATCATGGTGTATGAGCTTTTTGATGTGTTGCTAAATTCTGTCTTCTAAAATTTCATTAAGGATTTTTGTGTATGTGTTCATCAGTGATATTGGCCTATAGTTTTCTCTTTTTGTGTTGTCTTTGCCTGGTTTTGGTATCAGGGTGATAATAGGTGACTCAGAATAAGCTTGGAAGTGTTCCTTCCTGTGCAATTTTTTGAAAGTTTTAGAGAGATAGGCACTAGCTCTTCTCTAAATGTTTGATAGAATTCTGTGAAGCCATCTTGTCCTTGGCTTTTGTTTTGAGGGAGATTTCTTATCACAGCTTCAATTTCAGTGCTTGTAATTGGGTTATTCATAGTTTCTATTTCTTCCTGGTTCAGTCTTGGAAGATTGAGCTTTTCTAAGAATCTGTCCATTTCTTCCAGGTGATCTATTTTATTGCCATATATTTGTTTATAATAGTCTCTTATAATGCTTTGTATTTCTGTATTGTCTACTGTAACTGCTTCTTTTTCATTTCTAATTTTATTGATTTGATTCTTCTCTCTTTTTTTCTTAATTTTTTTCTTGATAACTTTGGCCAAAGGTTTGTCAATTTTATCTATCTTCTCAAAGAACCAGCTTTTGGTTTTATTAATCTTTACTACTGTTTCTTTTATTTTTTTTTCATTTATCTCTGTTTGGATCTTTATTATTACTTTCCTTCCTCTGCTTGGATCTTTATTATTACTTTCCTTTTTTATTTTTTTTTTGCTTCTTCTTTTTCCAGTTTTTTTTTGTTTTTATTTTTATT
>SJYC01035465.1:0-56187 GCA_006408675.1 Madoqua kirkii
AAGTTTTTGACAGATTGTGATTATTTCTTTTCTCATTGTAAATAAGTGTCCTCATTTTTAATCTAACTTTATGGCTGCCATTTTGTATTGTTTTCCTTGAGGAAAACATGTAATGTCATACAAGTTCAGGTTTCCATACTTCCTAAATCTATCCCCATTGGATTAGAAGTAGCATTGTTATTGTTATTTTGTAGTCCAAAAATCCACTTCTGATAAAAGTGGATTTCAAAACCATTTTCAACCTGGAAAATAAGTGATTTTTATGAGGAACTTAAAAATTTCAAATTAAAATTCCATGTTAAATAATTCATTTCTACATTTCTGGAATAATTTTATTTAGACTGTTCAACAAGTACCAATCGAGATAAAGGGGAAAGTTAGCAATAACCCCAAGAAAATGTCATCAGAAATGTATTATTCAAGGCTACAAGTTGTACACAATAATGTGACTATTATTTTCAGTTATTTAAGAGTCCAGTTTTGAGGCCAGAGTCTCTGAATCTTGTGAGTTGAGTGAGAAATAATCATCCCTATGCATGATCTTCCCAGGTCCCAGTGTTTCACATCTTCAGTTACATACAGAGAAATGGAAAGAGGTTGTCAGAAAGCAGAAGTGAGTGAGCCAAGACTCAGTGAAAAGTAGGTACTCTGTTGTCTCAAGCTCCCTGTATGCAGGAAGGGAGTGCCAGGTACGTACTTGCAAGTTGGGACTCTTCCAGGGTGAAATGTACTGTGAAAATCTCCCCAAATTGAACTTCTCAAATGGGAAGACAGATGAATCTGGAGTCCAAGGATATAGAAGGAAGAGAACAAGAACCTCTAAGATCCTTGTACCTGCCAGACAATAAACTGGATAGGGAGTGACAGAGGAATTATCTTTGGTTAGGACAACCCAGAATTTTGGCAAGTTAAGATAGTGGCAACTTTCTTGCTTTAGTGCATAATTAATGTAGTCAGACCCTCCCATGAGAAAAGATCCTCTAATGTATATAACTCTAAGAAATTTGGTAAACTGAAGCAGATATTTTTATGAAGATGTCCTGGATTGAACTACATATAATCTACCATAGTCAGATACCCCATCCAGAGGCAAGCAGTGTGCCCATTCAATTTCTTCCTGGTTGGCAAAGTAGCTGCAGTGCTCAGCTACTCAGTCATGTCTGACTCTGCGATCCCATGAACTGCAGCCTGCCAGTCCCCTCAGTCCATGGACTTTTCCAGGCAAGAATACTGGAGTGGGTGCCCATTACCTACTCCAGAGAATCTTCCTGACCCAGGGGCTGAAACTGGATCTCCTGCATTGGTAGGGGGATTCTTTACCACTGCACCACCTGGGAAGCCCCAGGATATTCCTACCATATACAAAATTCATGCTATAAGTAGTGTGTGAATAACAAATTTTTTGCCTAGTACCATATGAAATTGCTCCCATTCACTTTATTTTTGACCTACAAAAATGGGAAGACCTACAAAAACAGCATATAATATGACTTGACTCCAAAGAAAGCTACAATGTTTGCTTAAAGATGGTAAGTTGAACATATTCAGCACAGTTTCTTCATTCTTAGAAAATATGTGCCAACAATAGTAATTTTTTTTAAAATCCCTTCTTTATAACCATGTTCATGGAAAGCCCAATGAACAAGCAAGAAGTAAAATTTGGCCTGTGAGAGAGAACACAGAAGAGAAAAATTGACAGCTGAGTACAGTCAGTAAGAGTCAGCACAGCAGCAAAGGTGCCAATCTGTAGAGGAGATGGACACAGAAAAATGAAATAATTCCCAAGGGACATGCAACAATGTGATTGATGGTTTCTTCCCTTGGCCAAAGGAAGATTCAAGTGTTCCGCTCACATCAGGAGCAAGAGGAAAAGAAACCCATGTCAGAAAAATAGAATATTATCCCTGATGTGTGGTGAACCACAGAAACAAGAGCATTCACACACAGAAAGATAGCTCCTGAGATATGTCATTCCGGGGATGCTCTCAGACCAACACACCTCAGGTAAGAATGTTAAAAATAACAGTGGCTCCCAAGTATTGCCACAGACCACACACAAGAGATAGAGACAACTTCACTACAAGTGTAAAAGCATAGTCAAGAATCATCGGATATTTGGACAAGGCCAAAACTGGTAGATAAGGTAAGAAGTCCAACAAGCAGGAGAACCTATATCTCTAAAAAAGATGATAGAATCAACAAAATGGGGCACCAATTTAAGAATAACTAATACATTCAGAAGGATGATTGAGGATGTCACATTCAAGAGACAAGATAAAGTTTCCAACTAAAAATATCATAGGTATTAAATATCAATAGTTGTACACACACATGCTTTGCTGATAAATTTTTAAAGCTTAATTGACGGTCTGGATAAGTGGATAAGATAAAAATAGTTATCAGCTGGAAGATCAAGCTGAGTCATTTTTCTAGAACACATTTCAAAAATGATAAGAGAAGGAAAGGCAAAAAAGGAAGATTAAGAGTCGAATAAGCTTTCCTGGTAGCTCAGATGGGAAAGCGTCTGCCTACAATGTGGGAGACCCGGGTTTGATACCTGGGTGGGAAAGATCCCCTGGGGAAGGAAATGGCAATCCATTCCAGTATTCTTGCCTGGAAAATCCCATGGACCAAGAAGCCTGGTAGGCTACAATCCATGGGGTTGTGAAGAGTCGGACATGACTAAGCGACTTCTTACTGAAAGTATGCTCAAAAGTCCTAGCATCTGCCCAATTACAGAATTAGATAACATAAATGGAGAGATTGGGATGTTTTTAAAAAATCATCAGCAATAAGTCTGAGCAGCTATTACTTGAGTATTTAGATTGGAAAAATTCACCGAAGGTCAAGAAAGATGTAAAGATAAAAAACAATCAGAACTTTGACAAATACCGGATCCTCAAGAATAAAGGATAAAAGAGGGGGGAAATGTCTGGGAGTTTCCAAAGAGGAAAAAAGTATTAAAGCTCTCCAGAGTAAAACAAGAACCAGAATGTTATCAGACTTATCAGTAACATTGTACAGAAGACTATAGCATAATAACATGATAAAAACAAAAACTTGAGAATAAGCAAATTTTTAAAAATCATACCCAAAATTCTATACTCAGACTATTTTTGTCTAATCAAGTCTGGAAAGCAAAAAAAAAAAAAAATCATGAAACCATAAAAATCATAGACTTGGCTTCCCTGGTGGCTTAGATGGTAAAGAATCTGCCTGCCATGCACGAGATGCAGAATCAGTCCCTGGGTCTGGAAGATCCCCTGGAGAAGGGAACGGCTACTCACTTTGATATCCTTTCCTGGAGAATCCCATGGATAGAAGAGCCTGGCAGGCTACATTCCATGGGGTCACAAAGAGTCGGACAGGGCTGAAGCATTAAGCACAGTATAGCACATGTCTAAAACATAACCTTAAACAAGGAATGTCAGAAACTAATCAAACTAGAAATAGAAGCTGATGAGTTCATAATCATTGTGAATGTCTTTAAATATAGTTCTTAAAGAAGAAAAAACAAATACAAAATTATAATCAATGTAATTTTTTTTCATTTTTCATGCGTGTGTGCTCAGTTATGTCCAAGTATTTGTGACCCCATGGACTGCAGCCCACCAACTCTTCTGTCCATGGAATCTTCCAGGCAAGAATACTGGAATGGGTTACCATTTCCTCCTCCAGGAGGACTTCTCGACCCAGGGATCAAATCCATGTCTCTAGCGTTTTCTGATTGGCAAGCAGATTCTTTATCACTGAATCACATGGGAAGCCTAGCATTATATATGTATTAGCAAATACAAAGGAAATATTCACAGGAGTTCCCATGTAATTGGTAAAAAAGAAAATCTTATTATATCCCTCAAAATAATACATTTAAGCCATGTTCACTAACCATAGTAAAATAAATTTATAAATCAAAGCAGAAGTTATAGAAATAATAACAAATGGTAGAATATTTGGAAATTTCAAAAACATACTCCTAAAGTATGTCGGATATAAAGATTAGCTTTAAATGGAAATATTAAACTATCTAGAACAGAACAGTATGAAACACTATATCACAAACTGAGGATTACAAAAAAGATTTGTAGGAATATTTATTATTTTAATTTGTGAAAGTATTTCCATCTAAAATGGAACCAGAGGATATGAAATGAAGAATCTATGTACACATTCTTAGAAGAACAGAATTTAAGAACTGTGAGATAGTTTTCCAGTAAAAACCTAAGTTGCAATAGATAATCTCCTGACCAAGAAATATCCCAAGAATTCCTCCCCATCCTCAGCCAAGGATGTTATGGCTTAGATTCTGTCAAGACTTTCACTTTCCAGTCTGTGTCCCCAAATCCAGCCCATCTCCAAAGCTCAACCGACTTGACTTGCCTCTTGCTGGCTCACCTGGATTTTCCAAACTGCAAGTCTTCGACTGTTTCCAAATAAACCCAATTCCTGGTCATTTGAGTTTGCCTGGATTTACTCTTTAAGTTGCTGCTGCTAAGTTGCTTCAGTCATGTCCGACTCTGTACAACCCCATAGCCGGCAGCCCACCAGGCTCCGTCTTCCCTGGGATTCTTCAGACAAGAACACTGGAGTGGATTGCCATTTCCTTCTCCAGCTCTTTAAGTTAGGTTGACAAATTTTAGAGGATAGAAAGAAGAGAAGAAAGGTAGTGATATATCGCACAACCAACAAAGAGGTAAAAATTATTGAGGAGTTGGGAAATAAAAGCAACTCAACCAGCAAAATGAAAAGTTGGTTCCAAGAAGCTGATATGTTAGACTGATCTTTGAAAACAATAAAGAAAAATATTAATAGAAAGAAATTAAGAAGTAACATTTTGAATGAGAAATAAAATATTATTATACAAATAAATACTCCAGTATTCTTGCCTAGAGAATCTTGTGGATGGAGGAGCCTGGTGGGCTGCTGTCCATAGGGCTGCATAGAGTTGGACATGACTGAAGCAATTTAGCATTCATGCATGCATTGGAGAGGGAAATAGCAACACACTCCAGTGTTCTTGCCTGGAAAGTCCCAGGGATGGAGGAGCCTGGTGGGCTGCCATCTATCAGGTCACACAGCATCGGACACAGCTGAAGCGACTTAGCAGCAGCAGCATACATGTAAATATTTCAAATAAAAATAAAACCAAATATTGCAATATAAAAATTTAGGTGAAATGTTCAAAAACAGGTACTCTTCTAAATATGAAATAAACACACATGCATTTAGGACAAGAATACCACAGAAATGATTCCTCCGTCTGAGCACAACACTCCAGGATTTGGTGGTGTTGATACTGATGGTGTGATCATGATCACTTAGTTAATGTAGAGTCTGCTGGGTTTCTCCATTTGTGATTAACCAATAACTTGTCTTTTTCACCATCTTACTTGCTGGTTTTAGTTAGCATGCATTAATGGATCTTAACTACTCTAATTCTATGCTATGTTATGGTGATTTTGTTTTCATTTGCTTTATTTTTTCCACATTTCTTAGCTAAAGTTATTACATGAGGGAGAAATTTCCTTTCTCTCTCACTTAATTATTTAAACTAAACATTTACTTTTATTAATGTGAACTTATAAATGCTTACTTTACTCTGTGGATTTTATCCTATATTTTATTTTGCAGCTTATGTCATTCCAGCTTTGGTTATTAGAAGCTTTTATAGGTTGGCTCTTATGCCCTGTCCACACTTCCCCATCTTCTTTAATTTTTTAAAAATTACTTTATGGATGATAATTGACAAATATAATTGTATATTATAAAAGTATATAACATAATGATTTGATGTACATTCATAATGTGGGATGATTATGAAGATCAAAGTAATTATCAAATCCATCTCTTCACATAGTTAATATTTTATTATTTTGAGTATTCTTGATTTCCCAGCATGACATTTTTCCCATGTTCATCCTATATTTACTCTGCACCAGGTCAGGAATCAAGGAATCAACCACTTCTTGAAGCAGTCCTGGATTCTTTAACTAGAGAGTGATACTGGGCTCCAGGTGTGTTCACTGCAGCTGGATGTCACTGAATCTAGACTTCAGCATGAAGAGCAGGTACACGTAAGTATCTATACCAACTGCTGCATACACAGACATTGTCTATTCATCTCTCTATCTGACCATTCATCTACATCAACCTATCTGTTTGTCTACCATCAATCCATCTCTGTTTTAGTCTACCATTTTCAACATAGGCTTTTAATGACACCTCTTATTCCATTCCTTCAAAGGACTAATTCTAGCCTTCCTTCTTCCTAATTTCTATCCTATCTAACAGTAAGAAGAGATGGAACCGGATGCCATGATCTTCATTTTTTGAATGTTGAGCCTTAAGGCAATTTTTTCACTCTCCACTTTCACTTTCATCAAGAGGCTTTTTAGTTCCTCTTCACTTTCTGCCATAAGGGCGGTGTCATTTGCATATCTGAGGTTATTGAGATTTCCCCCGGCAATCTTGATTCCAGCTTGTGTTTCTTCCAGTCCAGCATTTCTCATGATGTACACTGCATATAAGTTAAATAAGCAGGGTGACAACAAACAGCCTTGACGTACTTCTTTTCCTATTTGGAACCAGTCTGTTGTTCCATGTCCAGTTCTAACTGTTGCTTCCTGACTTGCATACAGATTTCTCCAGAGGCAGGTCAGGTGGTCTGGTATTCCCATCTCTTTAAGAATTTTCCACAGTTTATTGTGATTCAAACAGTCAAAGTCTTTGGCATAGTCAATAAAACAGAAATAGATATATTTCTGAACTCTTGCTTTTTCCATGCTCCAGCAGATGTTGGCAATTTGATCTCTGGTTCCTCTGCCTTTTCTAAAACCAGCTTGAACATCAGGAAGTTCATGGTTCACGTATTGCTGAAGCCAGGCTTGGAGAATTTTGAGCATTACTTTACTAGTATGTGAGATGAGTACAATTGTGCGGTAGTTTGAGCACTCTTTGGCATTGCCTTTCTTTGGAATTGGAATGAAAACTGACCTTTTCCAGCCCTGTGGCCACTGCTGAGTTTTCTAAATTTGCTGGCATATTGAGTATAGCACTTTCACAGCATCATCTTTCAGGATTTGAAACAGCTCCACTGGAATTCCATCACCTCCACTAGCTCTGTTCATAGTGATGCTTTCTAAGGCCCACTTGACTTCACATTC
The DNA here is from genome assembly GCA_006408675.1 of Madoqua kirkii. Classification (NCBI taxonomy): domain Eukaryota; kingdom Metazoa; phylum Chordata; class Mammalia; order Artiodactyla; family Bovidae; genus Madoqua; species Madoqua kirkii. Next base: position 7,164 of record SJYC01035465.1, read on the forward strand.
CAAGATGTCTGGCTCTAGATTAGTGATCACATCATCATGATTATCTGGGTTGTGAAGGTCTTTTTTGTACAGTTCTTCCATGATTTCTTGCCATCTCTTCTTAATATCTTCTGCTTCTGTTAGGTCCAGTTCATTTCTGTCCTTTATAGAGCCCATCTTTGCATGAAATGTTCCCTTGGTATCTCTAATTTTCTTGAAGAGATCTCTAGTCTTTCCCATTCTGTTCTTTTCCTCTATTTCTTTGCATTGATTGCTGAAGAAGGCTTTCTTATTTCTTCTTGCTATTCTTTGGAACTCTGCATTCAGATGTTTATATCTTTCCTTTTCTCCTTTGCTTTTCACCTCTCTTCTTTTCATAGCTATTTGTAAGGCCTCCCCAGACAGTAATTTTCCTTTTTTGCATTTCTTTTCCATGGGGATTGTCTTGACCCCTGTCTCCTGTACAATGTCACAAACCTCATTCCATAGTTTATCAGGCACTCTATCAGATCTAGGCCCTTAAATCTATTTCTTACTTCCACTGTATAATTATAAGGGATTTGATTTAGGTCAGACCTGAATGGTCTAGCGGTTTTTCCTGCTTTCTTCAATTTGAGTCTGAATTTGATAATAAGGAGTTCATGATCTGAGCCACAGTCAACTCCTGGTCTTGTTTTTGTTAATCGTATATAGTGTCTCCATCTTTGGCTGCATAGAATATAATCAATCTAATTTTGGTGTTAATCATCTGGTGATGTCCATGTATATTCAAAAGCAGAGACATTACTTTGCTGACTAAAGTCTGTCTAGTCAAGGCTACGGTTTTTCCTGTGGTCATGTATGGATGTGAGAGTTGGACTGTGAAGAAGGCTGAGCGCCCAAGAATTGATGCTTTTGAACTGTGGTGTTGGAGAAGACTCTTGAGAGTCCCTTGGACTGCAAGGAGATCCAACTAGTCCATTCTGAAGGAGATCAGCCCTGGGGTTTCTTTGGAAGGAATGATGCTAAAGCTGAAACTCCAGTACTTTGGCCACCTCATGTGAAGAGTTGACTCATTGGAAAAGACTCTGATGCTGGGAGGATTGGGGGCAGGAGAAGAAGGGGACGACAGAGGATGAGATTGCCGGATGGCATCATGGACTCAATGTACATGAGTCTGAGTGACCTCCGGGAGTTGGTAATGGACAGGGAAGCCTGGCATGCTGTGATTCATAGGGTCACAAAGAGTCGGGCATGACTGAGGGACTGAACTAAACTTAACAGTAAGAAACCTGTTTCTCATTACATACATTATACTTATGTATTTGTTTGATACTAGTATGTGCAAAATAAATATTTTTAAATCCTATACCCATACTCCTGGAAAAATAAATTTACAAACTCAAGTATACATTTTACATTCAGTATTTTTAATTTTCTCCAGTCTTTTATCATCCCATCAAAATTCTAGTTTCCAAAGTTACTTAGGTTACTTATCTTCTCCCCCTCATTCAGTATGCTTTTTTAAATATGTCATCTATTCACTTTGCATTCTTCCCATATTATGGTTGATTTTTTTAGAACTTATGTGTAGTAAAATTCACTCTTTGTAGAATTCAGTTACTTTTGACATATATAGAATCTTACTCAACATATTTGTACCACAGAAAAATTCCACCACCCCAAGTATTACCTTCTCCCGCTAATACTTAGTCAAGTCCTCCTTCCCCCTTTGGCAAGCACTGATCTTTTTGCAGTTTCCATAGACTTTGCTTTTAAAAAAGATTATACAAATGGAATTTAACAATATATAGTTCTTGAATCTTCTTTTTTTCACACAGCAAAATAAATTTAGATTAATTATTTGATGAAACAATAATTCATTCCTTTTCATGCCTGAGTAATATTTCATTGCATGGATGTATTAAATTTATTTATATACAGCATGAAAACCATATGGATTATATTCATGTTTCCTGGATTATGAACAATACTGCTATAAGCATCTATATCTGATGGCTCAGATGGTAAGGTGAGAGTGAAACCTAGTGAAAGTGAGTCTCTCAGTCATGTCTGACTCCTTGTAATTGCATGAACTACACAGTCCATGGAATTCTCCAGGCCAGAATACTAGAGTAGGTAGTCTTTCCCTTCTCCAGGGGATCTTCCCAATCCAGGGATCAAACCCAGGTCTTCCACTTTGCAGGTGGTTTCTTTACCACCTGAGCCACAGGGGAAGCCTCAGATGGTAAGGTATCTGCCTGCTTTGCAAAAGCCTCCAGATTCGATCCCTGGGTGGGGAAGATCCCATGGAGAAGGAAATGACAACCCCCTCCAGTATTCCTGCCTGGAGAATTCCATGGACAGAGAAGCCTGACAAACTAGCATCTATGGGGTCTTAAAGAATAGTACATGACTGAGTGAATAACACTCACTCAAACATGTACATGTAGTTTTTGAGGAAACTTGAGCTTTCATTTCTCTTGGGAAAATGTCATTAATTGAAATTTCTAGGTCATACAAAATTGTGTGCTTAACTATGCAATAAATTACCATACAATTTTCCACAAAATGGAAAAATTTCATTAATAGGATTAATATATTAGCAGGAGTATAGGTGGTCCATGCCCTCACCGTCATTTTGTTATTTCAAGCATTTCTTAATTAAACATTCTACTATGTGTGTATTAGAATATCACTGTGGTTTTCACTTGCATCTACTCAATGATTAATTTTTATGAGCATCTTCCACATGGTTTTTGCCATCAATAAGCCCTCTTTGATGTTAGTTTATTTACTATTTTTGTTTGGGTTGTTTGTTCTCTTATTGTCGAATTTTGCTGTTCTTTATTCTGCAAATAAAGACTTTGTAATAAAGGTGATCTGAAAACCTCAGTGTATTATTTTTCTATTTTTAGCAGTGTGTTCCATATAGCAAAGACATATATGTTTGTGTGTAAATATATATTTTTAAATAAAGGCTACGCACAAACACATGCACACAGACACACATGTGCGTGCACACACACACACACACACACACACACATACACACACATAAAATAAAAGTTCACAAGGTCTAGACTACCTGGTCTAAATTTCTTGTTACTAAAGTTCATGAATAAAGACCCAGAAAAAAAAATAATCATCTTTGTTATTTCTGAATTAGTGGAGAGGAGTTTTGTTTTTTTTTTAAGAGAACTATTAGACTGGAAATCCACAAACTGCAAGGATGTAATTAATGCTTATACAGCCATAAATATTATGTATATGATGAGTTGACTTACAAACAGAGGAAGTAACATTTTTTCAATTTATGTGTTGGTCTCTTCATAAAAAAAAATTGATGTAAGTTAAAAGATATATGACTTCATGGGTAACTGTTTTAACATGGACAAGAACTAAATAATGCCTGAACTAATTTAGATATATCCCTACTTCTACAAATGACATGATAGGTCTCTGCTATCCCTTAATATCTAGTGCCACTGCCACAGAGAGAAAGCTCAGCTCTGCATCCAAAATTTAATAGCAGTGGACCTTCCTCAGATTTTAAGAGAACTTGAAGGGTGTCTCAATACTGTGAACACTGATCAAAATAACATACATTTTGGAAATTTTTAAACACAGCAGCTGGGTATTTGAAAATGCATTTTTCTAAAAAATCCAGTAGATGGCACAAATACTCCTATTTTTCAGGTGTTGACTATTACTAGTAATCATGAGAAGGATGGCATAAGGAGACAGAAGGAGGAGGTGGGGAAATGTTCTCAGATCCTGAGGAAAAGATGGTCTTGATTTGGAAAAAGGCCTTAGCTTTTGTGAAAAGAAATGATCTATGTGTAATTGGTGACTTTAGAGATTTTATAGGAATGGAATTAAGAGCTACTGGTGTTGCTCTAGCACATACCTTAAAATTAGGTATTTTAAAATGCATACATTTAAAAAATAGAATTATGAATGTAACATAGTCCCAAGAAATTTATGGAAATTAATTGCTGAGGAGTTGCCAGTAGCCATTGATTAGGGATAGAATCCCTGTTTAATCCAAGGAGACTGTCCAGATTCACAACGGTTTCTTACATAAGAAGCTGTAAACCAGATCATATCGTTTTAGCTGTCCTCATCTGCTAATGTTTTCCTTAGTCATGTAGCTCCAGTCACTATGCATCATTTAAATATTTTTTAATATTCCTCTAATTCTGGCTCTTTCTATAGTATGCAGTCTATCTAACCCAACAAATGTTTCTACTCAATGTATAATGGAGTAGTGGCCCCCATGAGCAACACTGCTCTGCAAATGCTTATAAAAATGTGCAAACGCGCATCACACGTGAGTGCATCGCTCTGTCTGTCTCAGGTGGAGTGCTTCAGACCCCAGAGTTTTGGGTGAGAGTTAGAAGGCTACTTCTTCTGCTGGATAGCCAGAACCTGGAAGACTCTTCTCAGATTGATTCAGGGCTGAATGACAGCATCAGGTGGCTGGTGTTTTCTCTCCATCCACTGCTCCATCCAGCATGTAAACAACTCCTCTAGTGGCCACAGGTGAATGGAGCTTCTCCAGACATATGGAAAGAATATATATATATATATATATATATATATCTTTCAGAAACCTCTTTTATTGTTTCTTCAGTCATGGCTTCATACCTCAGTCAAGTGTCTGAGCAGACCCCCACACATTTCATTTTCCAGCAATGAAGATTTTCTGGAAAAGCCCTCAGGAAATTCGTATCTCCTTCTCTAAAGCTGAGTGTGATGTGTCAGAATGCCTAAATTGTCAGGCTTTGCTTAAATTAAGGTGTATCCCCTGGTGCCAGGTTGGGCTCCTGTGGTGTGATCTCTTCCCAAGGCATGGAAGAAGAGGAGGCAGGTGGCCGGTTGGCATCCACAGATAGCAATTTCTTTCATATTCAGGCTTGCAGTCACAAAGTGCCACATGAATAAGCCCTCCTCTGCCCACCCATATGTATCCCCTTCCCAGCTCCATCACTCATCATTATGTTCTCGGCCTTCATCCTGACTTAAGAACATATTTTCTCTTGAAATCTGTTTTTTCTTTATCTTTACCGTAGTATATACTATAGTGCAGGTACTCAGTCATATGCCAGACTCCTCTGTCCATGGGATTCTCCAGGCAAGAATACTGGAGTGGGTTGCCATTTCTTTCTCTAGGGAATCTTCCCAACCCAGGGACCAAACCCACATCTCTTGCATATTCTGCATTGGCAGGTAGTTTCTTTACTACAAGGGCCACCCAGGAAGCCTATCCTCACCCTTCCCCCACTATAAAGTTAGCCTCTTTAAAGCAAAAATGCTGTTTTTTTGTTCATCACCATTTCTCTGATTTCTGGAACACTCTCATGTACTGTAGATTGAATTATTTGAGAAATAATGGATGGATGCAAATATTAATAGGAAACTCTTGATCTCTAGTGGCTCCATTTTAACAGTATAGAGGAGGTTAATTAGGAGGTATTTTTTTCTCTTGGGACATGATTCTGGCATGAAATGAAAATAATTATGGAATTAAATAAGCACCAGAGAACATCAGAACTGGAAGGAGGAGCTGAGAGGTGGCGGTTGGCTATAGAATTAATATCCATCAAGAGGACAGAGTTGTCTGAACCACAGCCCATTAAACAGGATGATTGGACACTTAACTACGGAAGAAGTACACTTGAAAATGATGGGGATTTGAGTTTTAGTAGAAAAAGCGATTTTCTATGTAGTTTCTTCTGACTTTGTTACTTAGTATCTATGTTATGTAGGGCAAATTACAGATTTCCTGAAAACCTTAGTAGCATCATCTCTAAACTATGATTGCAGGATTTGCAGGATCTATTGGAAAGCATCCAAGAGTTGAGGTCGAAGATCTGAGTTGGAATAAGAAAGCTTTTTTCCTTCTTTAACCACACATAAGTTTCTTGATTTCTCTGAATCTTGGCTTCTTTAAGAGGTAAGTAGATGTTTGGAATATCACATAATTCAATTGGCTCTGTCCCAGCCAACTGTAAACTTTTGCCTCTTGTGGATTAAATTTTCTCAAATCTTAAAGTTGGCAACCAAATTAATTAAACACACACACAGACATCAGCAGTGTGCCAAAGGGTAGATTAAAAACAACAAAAAAAAGCCCTGCAATTTCTCTAGCTCATGGGTTTCTCATTCCAGTCTGGCTGCTAAGATGGTCAGGAGTCTATTTATTAGTGAGGGAAAATCATAAATATTTGTAAAATTAATGAAATGGAAATTGGTGAATAAGCCTAGAAAATATGGCTGCTGCTGTTAGGTCGCTTCAGTCGTGTCCGACTCTGTGCGACCCCAGAGACGGCAGCCCACCAGGCTCCCCCATCCCTGGGATTCTCCAGGCAAGAACACTGGAGTGGGTTGCCATTTCCTTCTCCAATGCAAGAAGGTGAAAAGAGAAAATGAAGTCGCTCTTAGTCAAGTCTGACTCAGCGACCCCATGGACTGTAGCCTACCAGGCTCCTCCATCCATGGGATTTTCCAGGCAGGAGTACTGGAGTGGGGTGCCATGGCCTTCTCCTAGAAAATATGGCTATTTAAATTTAATTCAAGTCTAGTTCTCTACATAAGTTTCAATAATGAACTAAAGTGGAATTTTCAGATCTTGTTTGGTCATCTTTGATCAATGTTTGAGGTTGGACTCTCTTCTAGAAGCTTATTTTTGACCAATGCCATTTTTCTTACACATATAGGCAAAAGCAGATTACACAAATGATGAAGTTAGTCAAGCAAAAGACTAGTGAAAACAATTTTTAACTAGTCTGTTGTCTGTTTGCTGAAAAGTGTGACTAAGTGTTTTTCATCAAACTTATCATAACCTTAATAAGAAAATTAAAATGTTTTATTGGTTTAGTGATAGTGATGTTAGTAAAACAATGGACACAAGGTACAGAAATGACAGAAAAGTATTTAAAATGTTTTTTCATAATACCCTGGTTAAGGTTAAGAAACATGAGCTATTTCAAAAGAAAATTAGGTAGATTGATGACTGATGGTTTAATGTGTTCCTATTTGATCAATGAAAAGATTAAAGTAACTTGGTCTCATCAAAGGCTTTGTGTCAAGTGAGAGCTTTGACGTTTGTTTCATTAAATGTTTTCATAAAAGACTTTTAAAAATGTTTCTCATATTGAGTTATGGTAGAATCATTTTTAGGCATAAGAATAAGATTGAACAGAACTTCAGGATCTAAAGAAATGGAATAACTTCAATGACCAAAGGTAAAAAGCAAGCAATGTTCTTGATTCTGAAATAAATTGCTTACATGTAAGGACAGAGATGGTGGGAGTGGCCTAGTGGCAGCGCATGACGGACTACCTTCTGCACTCCCTGTTTGATTCCCCTCCAAGTCCTGAGATGGCTAGGGGAAAAAAATGTCATTCTGTACCTATTAAGAATAAAATCTAGGAGGTAATGGTTGAGTGTTCAGATCAAGGAAAGCACGCATGAATTTTTTTTTTTTAAGTAACAAAGATGAACTAGATCATTTGACAGCCAGATTATTTTGTGGGACACAGTATTTCTTCCACAAGTGTTTGCAGTTATACTTCCAAAGATGGCCTCACAAATATGTAGCTCATCCTACTGCCTCTTCTTAGGATGGGACGCAGTCCCTCCTCCATCAAAGTGTAAGATCTGTGTTGCTTCCTGTTGAAACAAGGTAGATCTTTGTAAGTGCCTTGTTTGATAGTGTGGGGTGAAATGATGCTTTATGACTTCAGAGACTAGATCATTAAGAGCAATATGTCTCCTACGTCTATCTTTCGTCTCTCTGTCTCTGTCTGTTGTTGTTGTTGAACCACTAAGTCATATTCGACTCTTTATGATCCCATGGACAGGCACACCAGGCTTCCCTGTCCTTCTCTATCTCCTGGAGTTTCCTCAAACTCAAGTCCATTGAGTCGATGATGCCATCCAACTATCTCATACTCTTTTGGCCCTTCCCCACCTGCCCTTAATTTTTCCCAGCATCACGATCTTTTCCAACGAGTAGGTTCTTAGCATCAGGGCATCAAATGGAGCTTCAGCTTCAACATCAGTCCTTTCAATGGATATTCAGGGTTTATTTCCTTTAGGATTTACTGGCTTGAACTTCTGACTGTCCAAGGGACTCTAAGAGTCTTCTTCTGCACTGCAATTCAAAAGTATCGGTTCTTCAGCTCTCTTTCCTGACAGAGAGCTCAAATATGAAGACACAGCAAGAAGACCACTGTCTGCAAGCCAGAAAGAGAGCCCTTACTGAGAACCATATAGTTTGGCACCTTGATCTTGGAATTCCCAGCCTTCAGACCAATGATAACTAAATGTCTATTGTTTAAGTTACCTAGGCTATGATGTTTTTAATAGCAGCCTAAGCAGATTAAAATTATTTGAAGCTCTATCACATGTGAATATCCTAATTTAATTGTTATAACAAGGCTATCACATAAATGATATTACAGTCTTTTCACATAGAAAGAAAGTAAAATTCACAAAGATTAATCCATTGACTGTGTAGCTTCCAAATGGTATAGATAAAATGTAAATCTAGGCCAAAACCCCAAAATTATTTTTCCCCTAAATAAGGTACCTCTAGACACACTTTGAAACACTTCTTTAGGATATACACGTGTGACTTTCCTCTGCTGGTTCACAGCAGAAAGCTGCAGGACCCCATTACTTCCACCGTAAGAACTGAAACAATCCAGAGGTGGCAAATCATAGTTTTTTAAACTTAACAGAGATCAGAGAACATAAAGAAATTGAAATGAAGCAAACTCCAGAAAAGAAGGAGGCACTTACCACCACTGCTTTCATCCTAGGCAGGATTGCAGAAAAAGGAGGACTATTTCTTGGATAGAGACCAGGAAAAACTAGATAAGTTTATATAGAACAGTGAGTGGCTACTGTGCCAGGTCAGAATCCTGAGGGAGTAAGCTACAAAGCCAGGGTATCCACCCACCAACTCTTTTCTATGGGTTTTCCCTTTGGTCTGGAGGGAAGGAATTCAAGTTTGGACCTGGGAAAAATGGCTGAGATAGAGTTACTTTGGTGATACACAGGGAGACCTGGTGTGCTGTGATTCATGGGGTCGCAAAGAGTCAGACATGACTGAGCGCCTGAACTGAACTGAGAGTTACCTTGAGTCGGGCAGGGGAAGGCCATATGTAAAGCCACACACTTCCAGAAGATGTGGGTGGAGGCAGGGTACAATGTAAAAAGAAAACAAAGGAAAGATGGCAGCTTCCAGAATAAGCCAGGGAGGAGACAAGGGGACAAGGAATAAAAAATAAATTGAAAAATAAAGAAAGAGAAAGAAAGACAAGTCCCAGGGAGAGGAATCATGGTATAGAAGAGATTAATCAATAGGAGAAAAAATATTCAAAGAGTTTATGAAGTGTTCATGTAGGAAAAAGGGAAAGTCACAGATTATAATAACTGAGAGTAGGTTTATACACTTTGAATGAGATGTGACTGCAGGAAGGAAGTATATTAACTGAATACATCTTGACTGGTTACTGTATTATCTTGGTTGGAAGATAGCAGACCACCCCTATAGTACTATAACATGAGCTTGCCAATGTAACTCAACTTCTCAACCTTCCCAGTTTTCACCTGTAAAATGGAGGCAATGCAATAGTCTGTCCTATGGGGTTATTGTGACATTACATGATTCAGTCCACAGGAAACTCTTAGAACAGTGCCTGGGACACAGTGAACTAGGCATTTACTGAGATTGGTAGAGGGAAAACATCAAGGTACTTACATTGCCTCATAAAACCGTGTTTACAAACATCCAGACATTGTTCTTTGCATGCACTATCCTCTGTCCGACCAAGAGGCTTTCACATATGACTGGGGAGGTGCTAACCTCCAGATAGTCTTTCTAACCCTGCTCTTTTCTGGCTAATAGGGCCAGTTTCATGAGTCACACAGGACCACATAATTGGTTTCATGCTCTGCTGTTGCTTTCTTGAAATCCACAATGATTTGTGAATAAGGGGGATCCACAATTTTCATTTTAACCTGGGTCTCACAAAGTATATGGCTGCTCTGTTGGCTAGCTGCATCATAAGTCTCAGCTCAGAAGTCACACCACATAGGTAGACTTTTGTTGTTGTTACTGTTCAGTCACCCAGATGTGTCTGACTCTTCATTACTCCATGAACTGCAGAACACCAGGCCTCCCTGTCTCTCACCATCTCCTGGAGTTTGCCTAAATCCATGCCCATTGCATTCTAGAACCTGATAAATGCCACCACTCTATCTCCTACTGAAAACTGAAAGTGTTAGTCCCTCTGTTATGTCTGATTCTTTGCAACGCCATGGACTGTAAGCCTCCAAGTCCCTCTGCCATGGAATTCTCCAGGCAAGAGTACTGGAGTGAAGTGCTATTCCCTCCTCCAGGAGATCTTCCCCACCCAGGGAGAGAACCCAGGTTTCCTGAATTGTAGGCAGATCCTTTACTTTCTGAGCCACCTTAGTACATTTTATTTCTCCCATTATATAATTATGAAATTCTAAACTGGTTATCTCTGTGATATTGAAATCTGTAGAAAGTCTGGAACATTGTCAGTTTTGCTCAGTATTTTGTTTGCTCCAGCATTTTCCACAGGCAATGGCATATATATTTGATAGCTATGTGCTGAGTGAATGAATAACATGTTTGCCATGAATAGGGAAACATCTGAAAACCACTGCCCTCTGACTCTCTACTACATGAATATCATACAAATTTCCCTGGAAGGCCAAATCCATGACAGATAGCAAAAGGGAAGACAAGGGATACAATGCGCACTGAGGAACAATGGATTTCTTCCAAACTTAATTCAGAGACTTGCAGCAAGTTGCCAACTATAAAAGAAAGGAGTAGGTTATTTGGACATCTGATTCAAAAGTTGTGATATTTACTGAAAGAGGCTAAAAGTGCTACCAGGTAGGTATGAATTTCTAGTAATTACTGGCACTCCTCAAAAATGAACAGAGATGAATGGAGAGAAAGGCAATTATTGCAAGCAGGTCCACCAAGAATACTTCTCCCAAAGAGTGTTCAAAAAGATCTGCTGAGCAGGTACAAGCTCACCAACTTTTTCTTTCATGGTTTAGGAGGACATGTATAGTTATTGCAGTTTTTCTCTAGGTTGAAAAATATACTGTGAGCAATTTCTGTTCAAAAGATTATTTTTGTTATTTGTCATTGTGTTGTAGCCAGGAAGTTAGAGCCACTCTGAGATGAAGAGATTTTATGATCACTCCTTTATACTCTGTGAATTATAAAATAGAATGTTTACAGAGTGTTTTGATAAAGTAACTCATAAAGCATTATTTAATAGTTAGATAATGAGCCTTGAGTCAACATCACATCTGGGCTCTCATCCAATGTTGGCTAACTCTCTAGGTTACACTTGGCAATTCATTTAACCTTCCTACTTCAGTATCTCCAAACTGAGAAAGTTTGGATGATTCCTATGTTCTCTTTCAGCTCTACAATTTCTAGGGGGTTGGAGTTGGAGAAGAACTCCTTTGGAGGTTTAGGTAGTCACAGTTAGCTTAAAGAGAGATGTTTATGAGGAAGAGACAGAAAAGAAATAAAGTCCAAAGAACAGAATCTGCACATCTTGGAAAACATACAAATTGCACAACTTTCTTTTCTCAAGACAGTAGGTTTGTGTAGAGGTACAATTCTTAGTAAGCACAAGGTCTAGAGAGAAAAACATAATTGGACAAGCATAGTCTAGTAAAAAAAAAAAAAAATCCACTCCACAAAACAATCTAAAAATCCCAAACAGCAAGAGGAAGCAAAGGTGGCTCTCAGATGCGGGTGGGAGTGCATGGCATGAATGTGGACCAACAGGAAAGTTTACAAGGAGAAGGAGACAGCTCTGACGTTTCTGTGTATCTTGAGGTTTGACTAGTAATGGTGCCTTCAGAAATAAATAGATATTTCTTTCAGAAGCCTTCTTTGAATGTTTTGTCACATCCTTAGCAATTCTTTTCTCCAGAAAACATCTTCAATGTTGTTGTTGTTGTTGTTTGGTAAAGCTACCATTTGGAAAATGTGCCTAGAGAGAATAATCACATCTCTTTTTGCCATCTCCCTGCCCCAGTGCTTTTGAGAGGAGGGTTTAACACCATCTGAGGAGCATGGTGAGAAGATTAACATGGTTTAACATGAATAATGGGAAGGTTTGCTGCAGCGCATGCACAAAACATCATGAGAATTTAGGTATGACTCAGGAAGAGAATAGATATGTTTGATTCCCCTCATTGAGTTGGGGTGAAGGAAGAGGTATATTACCTACTTTTCAAAGTTATTATTCTCATAAAGCAGAAGACTAGAGATAAAGATAGAGTTCCCCTTTTTTCTGGAAAGGATTAAAGGGAACATGGGGCTAATGGTTTGTAGGTTTCAGAGAACAGAGTATTATATTCCAGACTTGATATGTAATATCAGAGATAGAATCTTTTGGGAAAGTGAGGAGAGCTTCCCATAAAGACTGGTATAGAACTGTTTAAAATATTTGTTGGTCTGATCAAAAGGGTTTACATCCCACACTTGGGGGCTTAACAGAAATGCACGATGTTAGAACTGGAAAATCAGGAGACTCTGTGAAATAGTAGCCCCCGGGCCTTCTGAAGACCAAAGTCAGATCTAGCCTGGAGCCCCTTCTACTCATTTTTATTGGCTACAGAAAGTTACAGCCTGGTTCAGACTCAATTACCATTTGTAGACCAGAAATGTAACTTTTATGGAAAAGTTGTATTGTATTAAAAGTCATTCTGATAGTAAGTGCTGTAGTGCAAATCTACTGATTCCATATCTCACTTCACCCCAGGATGCTGCCTTTGTTAAGTTCACCAAAGCACTCAATAAGAAGTTCTAGGATATTATTGGAAATAAGATGAAAGTGCAAGTGGGACAATTACACAATTACACATGAGCAATTCATGGGTGTTACAACTCATAGATTTAAAAACAAATTTCAGTCTTGTTTTATTCAAATCTTGTATCAATGACTTTATTGTTTTATTAGTTATGTTAAGTTAGTAGAAATCTCAGCAATATGCAGCTAAATTCTCAAATATATGTTATATTCTAGTACATAAGCCTTCTTTGAAATTGTTAGCTATGCCTTGGAAAATCAAACAGTAACACAATTTATCCAGTTTTAATATATTTTTTGTGATTATAAAAATGATGGTTGCATATACTACAGGAGCTCTTCTTCATTTCTTTATTTCTATATAATTTCTTTCCTTTCCATTTCTATAAATCTGACTGAGAAATAATGATAATGATTATATAATTCATAATTTACTCATTCGAAGGATTTTTTTCAGGTATAATTGAGGATATTTCCCTCCTAAATTTGGCTTTTTTCCAAATATATCATGTAATTGTTGAGTTGTTGAAAAACAGATATGGTGGCCTCAGATTCACTGCCTTCAGTTTCTAACAGCAAGTTTTATTTTCTTATGATTAGGCTTTATCAAGTAGGTAAGTCTTACATGTAGAATGCACGACAATTTGGTGTTTTTCTCTCCTTCCAGATACGCAATGGAATAAAGACGAGTAGAAAAATCAGAGGGCATAGGTAGAGGAGCATAGCCAGCATGACAGAAGACAGTAGCAGATGATGGAAAGCATCTCAAGTGGTACCGCAGGACCAACTACAGTCAGTTTGCAACCATACAGAACCCTATGGGGTCTTCCCAGGACAGGGCCCCTGTGTCCTCTCCTTCCTCTTATTTCCAGGAAAACTATAGCTTCTGAGGCCTCCCCTGAGTTCCAAGGAATACACTTAATCAGAGAAGTGAGAAAATACACACACAAAGGAAACAATCAAACAAGAAAAATATATAATCAAGGAAAATTAGTTCTTCCTCAAAAACTATAGAAAATATTATAAGCCAAATCCTTAGAGGTTTTTTGTTTGTTTGTTTGTTTGTTTGTTTGTTTGTTTGTTTTAGTTAACAGATATTCAAAGCCCCACCAAATGGGAGAAGTTAACTGTATGCTGCCCACAAGCAAGTACAAACCAGACAGGTTGGAATCAGGAAGTGGATGATGCTGACTCCTGATTACCTCACCACCAACCAATCAGAAGAAAGCTTGCAAGCTGTATAAATCCTCTGACTCACACAAACCTTTCTCTGAATCCATCAGAGAGCTCAAGTCTTTTGAGCAATAACCACCTATACTCCTTGTTTGGCACCTGCAATAAAAGTTTCACTTTTCTTCACCACAGCCTGGTGTGAGAAGGTTGACCTTATTGCACATAGGTCCAGGGACCCAAACTTAGATTAACAAGTTGGGCACAGATGCTGGAAAGGGCTGAAGAGGAAGAATACTTTCCTTGATGGAGAACCAGCATCAAAGACTCTCCAGATGCGGAGTGAGCAGGACATAGAGAGGTAAAATGTTGTCCATTTTACAACATGTGTGACATCTGCTCTAAGTCAGGTCCATATCCCAACACAGGCAGCAAGAGGTCCCCAAGGCAGAAATAGATAATCCATCTCAAATTCTCCAGACACTGAAAATCTGTCTGGGAAAGCCTAAGATGCTTGGAAGACATTATGTAAGCACTTTCAATGTGAATCATGAGTCACTTTTACACTAAGGAGTTTTTATATAGATCTATGGTTATTGATTTTGTCATCCCTCTTACTTCTCCTTTACTGGGATTAATTTTGAACAAAGTATTGCAGATTCTGGATGCATCCTCTAGCCTCTCTCCTTCTCCGTCGCCCTCTCACTCTCCATTCTTTCTTATGTTTTCTTTTTGAATCCACTTGTTTTCACTTTTTTTCAAACCAATTTCTAGGCAAATTGCTCCATCTTTAGGATGATTAATCTTTCTACCATATCTATTCTGGTACTCATCACTTTAATTTAGTCATTTAATTCAGTTTGTTGTTATTATTAGTATATGAAACATCCTTGATTTCTACAATCATTATTTTTAGCAAAGTTTCTCAATTTAGAACTCTGATATTGACTAGTTTTCTAGCATAAGGAACAGATATTTAGAGGTGTTTTTTTTTTCCTATTTCTTGAATAGCTCTTTATATACTTCTACATATTATTACTTTTTCTTCTTAAGTACTTTTGATTTTTGGTGATCTATATGTAAGTGGGTTTATATATGTGCTAAGCTGCTTTAGTTGCATCTGACTCTTTGTGATGATATGGACTGTAGCCCACCAGGCTCCTCCGTCCATGGGATTCACTAGGCAAGAATAGTGGAGTGGGTTGACATGCTCTTTTCCAGAGGATCTTCCCAACCCAGGAGAATCTCTCTCGTGTGGCTCCTGTATTGGCAGGCGTGTTCTTTTGCACTTCCACTAGAGCCACTTGGGAAGATGCATGTCTAAACCAGTACTGGCAAGTGGGATAGGTTTCCTCAAATGATAGAATACTCAGTGTTAGCTGGTGATCCGGCCAGCTGGTGGTTTCAGAGCCCAGTGGTTGTAAGCAGCCCAGCCTGTGAAGTTGGACAGGATCTCCCTCAGAGTTGGCAGGGGTTTAACACTGATTGAGGAGCTGCTCCTTGTTTGTTGTGGAAATAGATTACCTGGTGCCCTCTTTTATTTCAATCTGGCCTCAATTTCTAATGTTGTAAGTAGCAGGTGACCTGCATCAATTACAAACCTATTTATGGCTTTACTTAGGACAAAACTGAGTTTGATTGGCTTCTTGAGTCTGGACTCTGGAATAGCCATTCTGAAATCTTGTCTCACAATCTTTCTCCTGGGCCCATGGGATACTCTATCTTGCTGCTGCTGCTAAGCCACTTCAGTAGTCTCCAACTCTGTGTGACCCCAGAGATGGCAGCCCACTAAGCTACCCCGTCCCAGGGATTCTCCAGGCAAGAACACTGGAGTGGGTTGCCATTTCCTTCTCCAAAACTCTATCTTAGGTGATGCTGCATTTGATTTAAGGGCTTTTCTAAATATATACACATATTTCGTACTTATTAGCAGCTGAACTCTTTTCTATCATTTGGATTTCTCCCTATTTCACATCCACTAATGGTATCCATAGAAGTTTCCTAGTAGTTGTACATTATCTCTTACTCTTCCATTTTAATTGGACTTTGGTGGTGAAGGAAGATATACCCCTTAGCTTTTCTGAATCTGAACCCAAAGTCTATCTCCAAAATTTACACTCAATGTGTCTACTTCAATGGGAAATCAATCAAAGTAATAACAATGGGGAAACAAGCAAATCTATTGATGAATATGAGAATTACGATAGAATCATGCTCTTGGTTTTTGACCAGAGAGTTGGCCTATATGTTGAATAGAAAGTGAAATTAGCCTATACCACTGCAGCCTAATACCAGGGCCTTAACAGAAGTAAAAATAATAATAATGATATTGCATCACAACATCCCCTATCATGCCAGAAGGTCATATGATGAACCCTTTCCACTTTTCCACATGTAAATCAAATTACATGAGATTCAAAAAATTCATTTTACAGTTAATTGTGGATTATAGAATTTAGAAATAGAGTGATGAATTAATGTCTTTTATCTTTTCAAACTAAGTTATTTATCAGATTATTTCCTATGGATCATGGTAACTCAGTGCTACCGTTTAAATCTCCTCTCATTTTCTATGCTGTAATTGTGAACTCTGTATTCATTACTTTCCATTTTCTACCAAAATGCTATTGTTTTACTTCAGAAAGTTGATAGTCTTGAGCTTTGTTTTTGAATGTTCCTGCTAGATAATTTTCACTTCACACACCAGTTTATTTTAACTGGAATTCTCAGAGTGGATACATTCTGAATGTAATACCTATAACTCTATTTTAACTCAGTATTTTAATTCTTCATTTTCCAACATAGTGAGAACTATGGTATTGTTTTCAAATTTATAATCTCATCTATATTTTTGTTGGTATTTGACATCTGTGATGCTGCTGTTTTATCTTCTCCACAGCCCCTTTCTTAAGTGAAAGAAAGGAGCATCTAGAGAAAGCACAATAGTATTAGCCAGTCCAAAAGATGTCCTTCTAAACCACAGGCTTATCACCCTTGAAACGCTTAAACCTCTGCGCACTGAGTCGGTTTTCTCAGGTTATAACTTTTTGGTGACCTTAATAATAATAATAATAAAAGCCTTTATACTTTTATTACCCAATTCACTAAGGAGTCTTATACTATTGCCACTTTGTTTCAAATGTAAACCATCTTTTCTTCGCTGGCTCACAACAGACAGTGTGGTATTCCATAAAGCTTTCTGCTCTCAGACTCTGCACTCATGATCATTATCTTTGCCAACAATTTCATTTTCTGCATTTTCCCTTGTGTAATGTCCTAGCAATTGTGTGTGGTTGGTTTGCTCTATCCAAATGGCTTTCAAGCAGAACACATGCTTCAAATTCACTTAAGCACTTGGACCACATGGGAATTATCTATTACTTAGGGTACTCTCACAGACCACATTTCTATTAGTGTGATAACTATGTCCTTCTCAATCCAAGGGAAAAAATAATGTAAGGTCACTATGCGTGTGAGTTCAAAGCAAATAGCATTTGAAGTCTGCAAATGCATTGATGTATCCTGAACATTTAAATCTTTCAGTTCCTGCCAATGTAGTCAGAGCTGTAAAATTTAATTAAGATCTAACTTAGGCATATTTATTTCACTTTGATCTTCATATATCTCTTCCATTTCCCTTTCTCATTTTACTTATTTATTTGCTTTTAGCCGACACAAAGGATATGTATATTTTAGTGAGTTTTTTTTTTTTCAGTATCTATCATCTAATTGCTATAATGTCCAAAATTACAGATGTCAAGCTATCAGGCAGGGGAGCTATTCCATATGTAAAAACTGCCCTAAAATTGACATGAAATATTCATGTTTTACTATTCCTGAGCCAAAGAATAAAAAAATAGAATGATGAATACATGCTAAAATAAGCTTGCATTTCCATTTAAAATGTTTTTTTGTTGAACAAATCTGTGGAGGAAAGGCAGAGGTAGAAGATTTAAAGAAACATCCATTGATCAGTGATCAGCTTCAGTATAAAAGTAACATTTTCATTCTCACAACAAGAATTAAGCACTATGTATGTATACTATCCAGATTTAGCTTCCAATTACATTTCTATTTCTCTAATCTGGTGGCTCAGATGGTAAAGAATCTGCCTGCAATGCAGGAGACCCTGGGTTTGGAGGATCCCATGCAGAAGGGAAAGGCAACACACTGCAGAATTCTTGCCTGGGAAATTCCATGGACAGAGGAGCCAGGCAGGCTACAGTCCATGTAAAGAGCTGGACATGACTGAGTGACCAGCACTTTCCCTTTCACTTTCCCTTTCCCTCTCTCACTCTCTCTCTCTCTTTTTCTCTGTCTTCACTTACCTTTGCCAGCATTCTATCTGAGTTCTTATGTTGTGTAATTCTATTTTATCTTGTATTTATTTCATTAACAATAAAATATAATTTTTTCATGATAGTCTTCTTTCATATATGGATATAGACTAGTTTACCCTACTAGTCTATGTAGATATTAGTTTATTTTCTCTTTTTTATGGCTGGATATTTACATCTAGAGAGATTTCTAGTTGTGCCTGAGTTTCTTTCCCTCATTTCACACAATAAAAAGTGTAGCTACAAAGCTCCTTCCTGATTCCTGTGATGTAAATATGGATGTGACTGTGTAAATGAATATAACCTCTGAGAGATGACAGAATGACATTTTGGGCAGAACTAAACCCTGGTAAATTTGCAAGGCAGAGTATTTACATCAGGACTCAATTTCCCAACTTAAATTAAAAAAAAATTTTTTAAGACACTTCTGCATATCAAGTCACAAGGTATTCATCACCAGTTCAGTTGCTAAGTTGTGTCCAACTCTTTGCAACCCCATGGACTGCAGCACTCCAGACCTCCCTGCCCATCACCAACTCCCAAAGTTTATTACTCAAACTCAAGTCCTTTGAGTCAGTGATGCCATCCAATCATCAGATTCTCTGTTGTCCCCTTCTCCTTCTCCTCCTGCCTTCAGCCTTTCCCAGAATCAGGGTCTTCTCCAATGAGTCACTTCTTCACATAAGGTTGCCAAAGTATTGGACTTTCAGCTTCAACATCAGTTCTTCCAATGAATATTACAGGCTGATTTCCTTTAGGATGCACTGGTTGAATCTCCTTGCAGACCAAGGGACTCTCAAGAGTCTTTTCCAATGCCGCAGTTCAAAAACATCAATTCTTCAGTGCTCAGCTTTCTTTATAGTCCAATTCTCACATCCATGACTACTGGAAAAACTATAGTTTTGACTAGACAGGCCTTTGTTGGTAAAGTAACGTCTCTGCTTTTTAATATCCTATCTAAGTCAGTCATAACTTTTATTCCAAGGAGCAAGCATTTTTTAACTTCATGGCTGCAGTCACCATCTGCAGTGATTTGGGAGCCCAGAAAAATAAAGTCAGGCACTGTTTCCACTGTTTCCCCATCTATTTGCCATGAAGTGACAGGACTGGATGCCATGATCTTAGTTTTCTGAATGCTGAGCTTTAAGCCAACTTTTTCACTCTCCTCTTTCACTTTCATCAAGAGGCTCTTCAGTTCTTCTTCACTTTCTGCCATAAGGGTGGTGTCATCTGCAAGGAGCCTGGTTGGCTGCCATCTCTGGAGTCGCACAGAGTTGGACACAACTGAAGTGACATAGCAGCAGCAGCAGCAGCAGCACTAACATAAGATTTAGTGGGGAAAATACATACACACACACACACATATATGTACACACACACATGGACATTATATAATTTTTAAAAGAATATATGTTAATATACAGAGAAGAAATGATACAATTAGAAAAACATATGTTAATAAGTATATCAATTGTATAAAAACTTGCTACTATGTAAGTGTTGTTGTTGTTCAGTGGCTCAGTCATGTCCTACTCTTTGCAACCTCATGGACTGCAGCATGCCAGGCTTCCCTGTCCTTCACCATCTCCCAGAGCTTGCTCAAACTCATGTCCTTTGAGTTGGTGATGTCATCCAGTCATCTCATGCTCTGTTGTCCCCTTCTTCTCCCCCCTTCAATCTTTCTCAGCATCAGGGTCTTTTCCAGTGAGTCAGTTCTTTGCATCAGGTGGCCAAAGTAATGGAGTTTCAGCTTCAGCATCAGTCCTTTCAATGAATATTCAGGATTGATTTCCTTTAGGATTGACTGGTTTGATCTCCTTGCAGTCCAAGAGACTCTCAAGAGTCTTCTCCAACAGAACAGTTCAAAAGCATCAGTTCTTTGGTGCTCAGTTTTCTTTATGGTCCACCTCTAACATCCATACGTGACTGCTGGAAAAACCGTGGCTTTGATTGTATGGACCTTCATTGGCAAAGATTGTCCCTACTTTTTAATATGCTGTCTAGGTTTGTCATAGCTTTTCTTCCAAGGAACAAGTGTCTTTTAATTTCATGGCTGCAGTCACCATCTCCAGTGATTTTGGAGCCCCCCAAAATAAAGTCTTTCACGGTTCCCATTGTTTCCCCATCTGCTTGCCATGAAATGATGGGACTGGATGCCATGATCCTGGTTTTTTGAATGTTTGTTTTAAACCCATCTTTTTCACGCTCCTCTTTCACCTTCATCAAGAGGCTCTTTAGTTCCTCTTTGCTTTCTGCTGTAAGGGTGATATCATCTGCATATCTGAGGTTATTGATATTTCTCCCAGCAATCCTGATTCCAGCTAGTACTTCATCCAGCCTGGCATTTCCCATGATGTATTCTGTGTAGAAGTTAAATAAGCAGGGTGACAATATACAGCCTTGACGTACTCTTTTCCCAATTTTGAACCAGTCCATTGTTCCATGTCTGGTTCTAACTGTTGTTTCTTGACTGCATATAGGCTTCTCAGGAGGCAGGTGAGGAGGTGTGGTATTCCCATCTCTCAGAATTTTCCACAGTTTGTTGTGATCCACACAAAAACTTTAGCATAGTCAATGAAGCAGAAGTAGATGTTTTTCTGGACTTCTCTTACTTTTTCGATGATCCAACAGATGTTGCCAATTTGATCTCTGGTTCCTCTGCCTTTTCTAAATCAAACTTGAAGATCCGGAAGCTCTGGGTTCACATACTGTTGAAGCCAAGCTTGGAGAATTTTGAGAATTACTTTGCTAGTATGTGAAATGAGTGCAATTGTGCAGTAGCGTTAATATTGTTTGCCATCACCTTTCTTTGGGATTGTAATGAAAACTGACCTTTTCCAGTCCTGTGGCCACTACTGAGTTTCCAAATTTGCTGGCATATGGAGTGCAGCACTTTCACAGCATCATCTTTTAAGACTTGACATAGGTCAGCTGGAATTCTATCACCTCCACTAGCTTTGTTTGTAGTGAGGCTTCCTAAGGCCTACTTGACTTGGCACTCCAAGATGTCTGGCTCTAGGTGAGTGGTCACACCATCAACCTTTGTTTGTAGTGATTCTTCCTAAGGTCTATTTGACTTCACATTCCAGTATGTGTTTAGGTGAGTGATCACACCATAGTGATCATTGGGTCATGAAGATCTTTTTTGTATAGTTCTTTTGTATATTCTTGCCACGCCTTTTTACTATTGTCTGCTTCTGTTAGGTCTATACAATTTCTGTCTTTTATTGAGTCCATCTTTGCATGAAAATTTCCCTTGGTATCTCTAATTTTCTTGAAGATATCTCTAATCTTTCCCATTCTATTGTTTTCCTCTATTTCTTTGCACTGCTCACTGAGGAAGGCTTTCTTTTCTCATTGCTTTTCTTTGGAACTCTGCATTCAAATGGCTATATCTTTCCTTTTCTCCTTCCCTTTTTCTTCTCATCTTTTCACAGCTATTTGTAAGGCCTCCTAAGGCAACCATTTTGCCTTTTTGTATTTCGTTTTCTTGGGGACAGTCTTGGTCACTTCCTCCTGTACAATGTCTCGAACAGCTGTCCATAGGTCTTCAGTCACTCTAGCAGATCTAATCCCTTGAATTATTTGTCACAAAGTATTAATTCAGTGTAAAGTTTGTGATGATTTACAGGGTTGTCGAGCTTCTTCTCTTGCTCTCATTTCTACAGGAAGCTCTGGGATTTAATGCAGTCACTAATTCACACATGAAAGAATTGACTCACCTTTACTTTCTGATGGTCCAGGACATGTGTCTTCTACTGCCACTTATGGGAAGTGCTCACATCATCTGTTTATTAAATCTTTTACTCTCCTTTCTCTCTGACTAGAAAGAACACATCTTCCTTTGTAAGGATTCAGCACTTTCACAGAGAATTTTCACTCTGAGAAGGAGCAAAGAAAATTAAACATAGCAGCCTCCAGTGTTCTTGCCGGGAGAATCCCAGGGATGGGGGAGCCTGGTGGGCTGCCATCTATGGGGTCACACAGTCAGACACGACAGAAATGACTTAGCAGCAGCCTGAGGTGAAGCAAAATAAGTTGTTTCTCCCCACCCCCATGAGGCTTTTTAGAACTTGGGTTTGATTAGATTCAAGTACATACTTACTCTACATTTGAAACAATCATCTTTTTAAACATTCAAGCTAAATTCTCAGACTAATGCAGGAAAGAATCCCAGGGATGGGGGAGCCTGGTGGGCTGCCATCTATGGGGTCACACAGTCAGACACGACAGAAATGACTTAGCAGCAGCCTGAGGTGAAGCAAAATAAGTTGTTTCTCCCCACCCCCATGAGGCTTTTTAGAACTTGGGTTTGATTAGATTCAAGTACATACTTACTCTACATTTGAAACAATCATCTTTTTAAACATTCAAGCTAAATTCTCAGACTAATGCAGGAAATGATCCACAGAAAGCTCCACTTTCTCTTCTTTCATTCCATTTAGCCTTCCCCCTCTTTCACAGTCCCTTAGCAATGCCATTATATTTGCACCTCGCTTGTGGACACATTCAGATTCTTTCCAGAGCACTTCCAATGACTGTAAGAACTGTAGCTGGATACCTGCTTACATGTCCTCAGAAATTCTATAAAAATGGCAGAAATTTATATTTCCCAAGTCATGTGGGTCAGCAGTCCTGACCTTTATCAAAATCAGGTGCTTCATATAAATGTATAAAAAAAGGTCTTAGAGGTTTTACATCATTTTCTGGCCATAAGGCCTGCTGACAATTTATGGCCCTTTCTGATAACAGTCAGTTAACCAGAAAACTTCTTTTTTCCAGGGGTGATTTTTTTTAAAACCAGGTGCCACCCTCTGAAGATACTAGATAAAGTTGCATTCCTACAGGGTGAGGGTGTAGTGGGTTACAACTAAGAAAGGAATTTACTTAACCTAAGGTTAACATGATTAATCTTAAAGGTTAATACTTATTTCTCCTATATGCTAGTTATATTCATTATAAGGGCAGGGAATATGGAGATTTAGCAGCAAACATCAGTCCAACAAATGAAAACCCTTCACCAATGTTCCCCTTAAGGTCTATTTAGTCTTAAGATAGTGATAAAATTACATTTTTTACATAGCAAAGACAGTGATTTATAACAAAGTACAGTGATCTATAACAAAAGAGAAAATTCATTAACTCAAAAAGTCTAGTATTGCTAACATCAAAAACTACTATATTTCCTTTTCTATATTCCAAATACATTGATCAATATATTCCCAGGTGCCTAAGGATATGGAGGCCTGGCAGCAATCATTGACTCAAATGAGGAAAGCCCTATGCTAATTAAGACATTCAAAATACTCCAAACTCTCTATGCTGTTTATGATTGAGAGCTAGTAAACAATTATGTGCTTGGTAGGAGTATGGATAATCCTGTCACACAAGCTAGTTTGCCAGCAGAGAGGTTTGACCTGAGACAGCCTTGTCACACCCAGGAATTTTTGTTGACTGGAGCTGCAAGTTTACTCCTTCTTTGAGAGAAGAGGTGAGGAAAAATCCCCTATAAAGTCAGAGGTGTAGGTGAGAGCATGAAACAGTAAAGTAGGGAGACTCTAGTTTTGGGGGTAGATGCTCGGGAACAGGGGATTTCCTGAGACTTGATCCTGCCTTTGCTTATGCTGAAGCCTCCTTCCTCATGACATTTGCCATGAATGGAGTTCCTCACTCTGGCTCCCAGCATAGGACTGTATTTCATATATGCTACCCAGGCATACAAAAATGTTATTTAATGTATTCTTAAACTAAACATAACTTATGATTATGAATTTCCAACTTGATCTGAGTTAAACTGTATAAATAAGTGTATTCCAGATATACTTTGTTCTCTCTGCCTGATCCCACCTGTGGGGGACATAGCCAAAATTCCCATTAGTATATAATGTTCTCTTATTCCTTAAGAAATAGAACTCAGGTGTGTCAATTGTCCATCTAGAAATTGCCTTTCATAACCTCTTTATAGCTAAGAATGTATAAATGTAGCTAGGCATTTCGATAAGCTTTGGCAGAAGGAGCTGAAGTGTCATGTGTGATTCCTGGGTATCTACTTTCAGCAAAGGTCTTAGTTGACATCCATCTATAGTGCAAGGCATAGTCATTTCATAGTAAATTTTACTTTTCTCCTCCACTAGGCCTTCGGTTGGAACACTGGCTTCTTCTTTCCTTTCTGCAGACAGTTCATAAAGCAGATCTCAACATTTCTTCCATAGGAAAACATTACTACATTTTTCTCAGATCGTATCATGAAATACTTAAGGGTGCTCCTTGTCTTCAAAATTTTACTGAGAAAAGTAGAATTCTCTACTGAAGATTCCTGCCTTCAGGAAGAATCAAATCATATTTCTCAAAAGTTTTGTCCCCCCTAACATTTGGCCTGAGAGGTTCTAAAGTACAAAAATGCAACCCTATTCCCCCTTGTTCTTCTCCTAAAAGTATCTGTCCCTTCATCTTGGAGCTTATTGAAAACATATCTAGTACATGGCTGGTGGGAGCAGAATGAGAAGACTACAGGGATGTTATTACTTTACAGTTAGATATAACTCCCAATGTTTTAAAACATCTCATACAGTGTTTTTGGCCTGTATGTGTTACTTTAGAATTCACTTTTTTCCCAGAAGTCTATATATGGAGTGGTTTTGAGGGAACAGAAATGGCTTTTGATTTCTCAAGTTGTTAGACTGCCACAAATTATTCCATCATGCTACACTTGCGTTTGGAATTGCCCAGGCTCCTTGTACTGTTGCTCTCTGCTACTCCAAGTTTACCCTCTCTGATTTCTTAATTCTTATGTTGGCTCCATACTTGGCCCTTGCTGTTTCCATAGGTCCTTGAATCTGAAGCTATCATTTTTTTCTTAAGTGGGGCTGATACGAGGGTCTCATTAAATGATCCAAAGGGGAGTAGTAACGGGTGGTATGTACAGAGGGCAGGGACTTAGTGTGAGCTTATGACCCTAGGGTATTCTTGGTGTTTGTCAGGGGATGTGTTGGAGAGGAGAAAAACTAAGCATGGAGGGCTGCGAGAGCCGGGCTGCACACTAAGCACAGCCAACAGGAGGTACCCCACATCCGAGGTCAGTGGCAGCAGGGAGGTGGCACCCTGCATCGGAGGTCAGGGGCAACGACCAGGAGGAGACACCCCATGTCCGAGGTCAGTGGCAGCCGGTGGCGGGGAGGGGGGGGGCACCCCACGTCTGAGGTCAGGAGCAGAGCGGCCAGGGGAGACATCCTGCATCCGAGGCCAGGAGCGGCGGGGGGAGTCACCCCACGTCCAAGGTCAGGGGCAGTCAGGGAGACATCCCACGTTTGTGTCTGAGGTCAGGGGCGGCTGGGGGGAGACACCCCACATCTGAGGTCAGGGGCAGCGACCAGGAGGAGACACCCTGTGTCCGAGGTCAAGGGCGGCCAGAAGAAGCCACCTCATGCTCAAGGCCAGGGGCAGCTAATATAATGCCATATGTCAGTTAATCTAAAAAAAAAAAATCTAGATTTGATTACTAATTTTTACACTAAGAATTCTTTATTCTACCAAGGTAAGCAGTTGTGGCCTTGGGCACTTTATGTAAATTATTTGTGCTTCCAATTTGTTATGTGAGAAACAGGAATAATTATACCCGTATTTTAGGATTGTTCTGTAAATTAAATGAGTTCCAGCATTGACAACACATAAAGCCAAGGCTGACTAATGTTCCATAAATATTGGTCATTATTACTATTTTGTATACCGCGTCCGAGGTCAGTGGCAGCCAGGAGGAGGCACCCCACGTCCAAGGTCAGGGGCCACGGCCGGGAGGAGACATCCTATGTCCGAGGCCAGTGGCGGCCGGGAGGACACACCCTGTGTCTGAGGTCAGGGTCTGCTGGGGGAGACACGACGCATCCGTGGCTGAGATCATGGGCGGCCAGAAGCCACCTCACGCTCGAGGCCAGGGCAGTGATGCTGAGGAGACACTGATAGCCCGACGCAGGGGCGGCAGCTGGGAGGAACCACCTCTAGCCCGCTGCCTCCAGCGGTAACCCTGAGGAGCCACCCTGAGCTCGAGCCTGAGGCCAGGGGTGGCAGCTGAAAGGAACCACCAATGCCCGAGGCCAGGGCTGGCGACCGGGAGGATCAACCCCAGGAACAGTGGCTATGCAGGAGCAGGAAGGCCTAGAGGAGCTATCCTACATTGAAGGTCAGGAAGGCGGCAGTAAGGAGATACCCCTCGTTCAAGGTAAGAAACAGCAGCTGTGCTTTGCTGGAGCAGCCCTGGAAAGATACCCCACGCTCAAGGTAAGAGAAACCCAAGTAAAATGGTAGGTATTGCAGGAGAGCATCAGAGAGCAGACACACTGAAACCATACTCAGAGAAAACTAGTCAATCTAATCACACTAGGACCACAGCTTGTCTAATTCAGTGAAACCAAGCCATGCCTGTGGCAGAACCCAAGACAGTCAGGTCATGGTGGAGAGGTCTGACAGAATGTGGTCCACTGGAGAGGGAATGGCAAGCACCTTCAGTATTCTTGCCTTGAGAACCCCATGAACAGCATGAAAAGGCAAAATAATAGGATACTGAAAGAGGAACTCCCCAGGTCAGTAGGTGCCCAATATGCTACTGGAGACCAGTAGAGAAATAACTCCAGAAAGAATGAAGAGATGGAGCCAAAGCAAAAACAATACCCAGATGTGCATGTAACTGCTGATAGAAGCAAGATCCGATGCTGTAAAGAACAATATTGCATAGGAACCTGGAATGTCAGGTCCATGAATCAAGGCAAACTGGAAGTGGTCAAACAAGAAATGGCAAAGCTGAACATCGACATTCTAGGAATCAGCAAACTAAAATGGACTGGAATGGGTGAATTTAACTCAAATGACATTTATATCTACTACTGCAGGCAGGAATCCCTCAGAAGAAATGGAATAGACATCATGGTCAACAAAAGAGTCCGAAATGCAGTACTTGGATGCAATCTCAAAAACGACAGAATGATCTCTGTTCATTTCCAAGGCAAACCATTCAATATCACAGTTATCCAAGTCTATGCCCCAACCAGTAACACTGAAGAAGATGAAGTTGAACGGTTTTATGAAGACCTACAAGACCTTTTAGAACTAATACCCAAAAAAGATGTCCTTTTCATTATAAGGCACTGGAATGCAAAAGTAGGAAGTCAAGAAACACCTGGAGAAACAGGAAAATTTGGCCTTGGAATGCGGAATGAAGCAGGGCAAAGACTAATAGAGTTTTGCCAAGAAAATGCACTGGTCATAGCAAACACCCACTTCCAACAACACAAGAGAAGACTCTACACATGGACATCACCAGACGGTCAACACCGAAATCAGATTGATTATATTCTATGCAGCCAAAGATGGAGAAGCTCTATACAGTCAACAAAAATGAGACCAGGAGCTGACTATGGTTCAGATCATGAACTCCTTATTGCCAAATTCAGACTTAAACTGAAGAAAGTAGGGAAAACCACTAGACCTTTCAGGTGTGACCTAAATCAAATTCCTTATGATTACACAGTGGAAGTGAGAAATAGATTTAAGGGTCTAGATCTGATAGATAGAGTGCCTGATGAACTATGGAATGAAGTTCGTGACATTGTACAGGAGACAGGGATCAAGACCATCCCCATGGAAAAGAAATGCAAAAAAGCAAAATGGCTAGGTTGGATGGCATCACTGACTTGATGCACATGAGTTTGAGTAAGCTCCAGGAGTTGGTGATGGACAAGGAAGCCTATTGTGCTGCAGTCCGTGGGGCTGCAAAGAGTTGGACCCAAATGAGCCGGTGAACTGAACAGAGAAACAATGTCTTCTCCCAATAGTGTTATTATTGATAATAAAGCTACACACAGGGCACTGTTTATTATGAGTGACTTTGTAAAGATTCTAACCTAAGGCAACGGCTTCTCTTCTGAGAGACTACTATTTTGTGGGAAAAAAAGACCTTGCATTATATTTGTGTGTATGCAGCAACCATGAGCTAAAAGAAAAACTTTCCCTCTGTATAATGGTTTCCAAAGATAAACTGGTTGAGAGCTGCCCTAACTTCCCAATTCCACTCTTAAATTTATCACATATTCCCTATAGGGTCAGATGGATCTTACTGAAGGTGGGAAAAGAAGAACAGACATGTCACTCAAAGCTGCAACTCATAGCAAAGATGGTCTCCTTATTGCAGCAAAGCCAGAGATATGGTCACCTAATAAAGCAAACGGCAAACTGCTGAGGAAAAGAAAGACACAGCAGGAGCGGCCACAACACTCCCTCATCAGAGGAATCAGGGGACACGCGTCACGCCAGCGGCCCCCCACAGGGGAGAGCACACACACATGCACACATGTGCACACACACATGCGTGTGCACACACACACAGGTTCACAACACTCCCTCATCAGAGGAATCAGGGGACACGCGTCACGCCAGCGGCCCCCCACAGGGGAGAGCACACACACACACACACACACACGTGTGCACACACACACACAGGTCTTGGAGATGGGTATGATAAAAGCTCAGGCCATACAGTATACCCAGTCTCTCTCTCTTTCCATGCATATACATACATATCTATCTACACATACATATATATAGAGAGACAAACAGACAAATTGATTTTTAAAAATAGGTTCATTTAATCCTAGATGTTTGGTGAGTCTGAAATCTGCAGGGTAGACCAGCAGGCTGGAGACCCAGGCAAGTGCTGATATTGGAGTCTGAAGGTGTCTGCTGGCAGAATTCCTTCTTCCTCAGGAGGGATTAGGAAATTTCACCTAACTGGATGAGCCAGCCCCCTCTGCACCTCTCGAACCCCCGCCCCCGCCTCATTATGGAGGGTAATTTGCTTTACTCAAAGTCCACCATCTTTGAAAAGCATCAGTCACATCTTGCCGCTTCCCTGCTAAAGATCCTCCAAAGCTCTTCCAACTCTTAAAGAATGCGATCCACACTCCTACTGTGCCTGCAAAATTCTCCCTGACACCAGCTCCTGGGCTGCCTTCCAAACTCTGTTAACCTAGATTACAAACCTTCCCCAGCCCACCAGTCAGTCCTGAAGGAAATCAGTGCTGAGAGTTCATTGGAAGGACAGTTGCTGAAGCTGAAGCTCCAATACTTTGGCCACCTGGTGTGAAGAACTGACTCATTGGAAAAGACCCTGGTGCTGGGAAAGAGTGAGGGCAGGAGGAGAAGGGGCGACAGAGGCTGAGATGGCTGGATGGCACCGCCTCAATGGACATGGGTTTGAGCACGCTCCGGAAGATAAAGCAGGACACGGAGGCCTGGCGGCTGCAGCCCACGGTGTCGCAAAGAGGTGGACGCGCCTGAGTGACCGAGTGACAGGGACGGTGAGGCCATCCCCACCCACCCTGCTGATCCCACTAACGCCACTGCCATTCCTGTCTCCTCTCTCTCAGGAAGCGCTGCAGGTGGAATTGAGATTATACAGGGGCTGCGCACAAAGGGCTGGGTGGAGTGTGGAGCAGCGCCTGAAGGCTGTTTTCACCTGCAGGACCTTGAAAGAGAGTGGAGCCATGTCCCAGCTCACCACCCGCCAGCCAGCAAGGGCCTGAACTCACTCCCCTTCTTCCATCCAAATCTCCTCCTGAGGCTCCCCACTGGCTCAACCCAGCTGGCAGCCATAGGGCACACTGGTGCCCACCAGCGTAGGCCACGAGCACCAGTCTCCCGGCAAGGAGAAGTGGACCAAGTGCGGGGAGCAGACCTCGAGGAGCAAACAGAAGGAATCCCGCACCAGGTCCTGTAAACAGGCCCAGCCGCCTCGAGGGGACATGGCGATGAGCGACCTTCTGTCCGACTGCCTTCCTCCTTCCTGCCCTCTCCCAACACTCCCCCCAACTCAAGTGGCCCTTCGCTGGGCTGTGTGTCTCTGCCACGTGCCAATATCACCCTGAACCTCCCCTTACCACTCTGTTCAGTAATGATGTTAATTATCTCTCTCTCCCACCCTGCGCAGCTTGCTTATCACTGCTTACCCAGCAAGTGGTGGCTTCCCTGGTGGCTCAGACAGTAAGGAATCTGCCTGCAATGCGGGAGACCCAGGTTCAGTCCCTGGGTAGGGAAGATCCCCTGGAGAAGGAAACGGCAACCCACTCCAGTGTTCTTGCCTGGAGAATCCCATGGACAGAGGAGCCTGGTGGGCTACAGTCCATGGGCTGCAGAGTCAGACACGAATGAACGAACCAACAAGTTAGCTCTATGTACAGCACATAAGCACTCAATTTCTACTGTTGCATTAACTGGAATTAGCTTGTTCTTTTTAAAAAAAATTTAAATTGAAGTATAGCTGATTTACAGTGCTGTCTTATGTATGACTGAATCACTTTGCTGTACGCCTGAAACTAATACAACATTGTAAACCTATATAGAACATATAGTTACATATTTTTTGTCAGATTTTTTCCATTATAGGTCATTACAAGACATTGAACATAGTTCCTTGTGCTATACAGTAGGTCCCTGTTGTTTATCTATTTTATATACAGTAATGTGTATCTGTTCATCCCAAACTCCTAATTTATTCCTTACCCATCCCATTATATCCCCTTCACGGATCACAGTCTTGTCGTGGCGAGCGGGCTTGTGTAACTCAGTGAAGCTGTGAGCCATGCCGTGCGGGGCCACCCAAGACGGATGGGTCATGGTGGAGAGTTCTGACAAGACGTGGTCCACTGGCGCGGGGAATGGCAGACCACTCCGGGATGCTTGCCTCGAGAACCCCACGAACAAGACAAAAAGGCAAAAGGTACGACATCGACAGATGAGTCCCCCAGGCTGGAAGGTGTCCAACCTGCTCCTGGGGAAAGTGGAGGACAGCTACTGACAGCTCCGGGAAGAGTGAAGCCTGGGCCGAGGCGGCAGGTGCCGAGGCTGAAGCTGAGGCTCCACCACTCGGGCCGACTCGAGTGCTGCCCTCTATAGGTCCTGATGCCAAGAGCCGACTCGCTGGAAGAGCCCCGCTGCTGGGACGGATCGGAGGAGGGGAGAGAAGCGGGCGGCAGAGGACGAGAGGGTTGGATGGCATCACTGACTCGAGGGACATGAATCTGAGCAAACTCCAGGAGACGGTGAAGGACAGGGAGGCCTGGCGTGCTGCCGCCCAGGGGTCGCCGAGAGCTGGACACGACTTGGCGGATGAACAATAAGAACAGCCCCTTCATACGCTCTTGATCTCTGTTTTGGGCATGGCTACGGGAAATGAACTTCATGTTCTATGGCAAGACAAGAACAATTTAAACATGAAATCTTCCCTGCCCTGTGGCCTCCCTCTCCCCCTGGGTGCCTTGCATTGCAGCCCTCCCCAGCCGTGCGGAAGGGATGCACACTCAGACACAAGAGCGCCATTCTCCCAGCCCCACCAAGGCAGCCCCTGAGAGGGGGCACTCCCTCCTGATCTTGTAGGCAGACACGTGACCCTCCAGGATTAGATCTGGATTATGTAAACTGTCACTAACACATCATTTGATGCACAGTCCTCTGTCTCAAAAAACTTAACGTAACTGCGTCTTGATTTCTAAGGGGTGGAATAGTCCTTAGAGATTCCTCAAATGTTCTTCCTGGGTTTTAATCCTCAAATGCAGCTCAAATAAAATTTTCCATTTCTTTCTTAGACTGACTGATAAATTTTTTGCTGCCATGTACAACAGTCACTGACATCCATATTCTTATCACATGTTTGAGCAAAGACAAGGCCAAAGTACTAATTTATTCATATTCAAGCCCAGAGACAGTGAGACAGTGTGGTCAGCGTTTTCAGCAGCCAAGGCACCGTGTTCATCTATACTCTTCTCCACCACATACATGGTGGGTGCGACACCTGCCCCTTTAGACCACCGGCGTTTTAATCTGTGGTAAAAGGGAGTCTGGCCACGTGAGTTCCATGTCCTCCGACTTTAACCTCAGACGTGTTAGGTGCAGGGCCGTGTGGCCTCCGTACAGTCAGCACCCACACCTGTGGCTGTGTCTCTGGCCTGCAGCAGGGACGCGAGAGCACTGCCCAGCTGTGGGGTGTCTGTTCACACCTGGCCCTGCCACATGCTGGCTGGTAAGCCCAGGCTCCTAACTTAGCCCCACAGAATCCCAGTCGCCTCCTAATAAACGGGATCACGCTGGCAAAGGGCTGAGTTCGGAAGCCAGCTTGTGGTAAACCATCATGGACTGTGGATGACCATGTGAGCCAGTGAATCTGGGGCCCTGGGCACCTTGCCTGGACTAAATAGCAACCTGTGTGCTGTTTCTTCAGCATCATGCTCTCTCAAACACTCAGCGACTAACGTAGCTCTTCCTACTCTCTAGTTTGTAAGTAGATGTAAATTCTTTCCTAGCATTTGGGCCAAAACAGCGAATATTACTAAATGCATGCTGAGTGATCACACAGACATTGCTAATACATGTATAACAGAGGGCATGCACTAAACTGATCTTATTCTTTAATGTATAAATAAATACATAAAATATTATTATACATTTAAATAACAGCGGGGTAAACGTTCACTGAAGGGCTTTTGTGGACGAGAATTCTCTGTTTCTAATAAAAAGAACTGCACGATTATCACATTCTTACATAATTGCTCCCAAAGTAGTCTGAAATTTTATTTGGTTAAAAAACAACTCAGGAGTTATATTATCTTTCAAACCTAGTTTCCGACTATCTCAATAAAGAAGAAAAGTTGTTAACAACAAATATAATTATCAAATGTGACTTTTTCTGCCAGTTTTTTCTCTTAACTATTTAAGCTGTCGCTTTTGCTCATCTCGTTTTAATTTGAGAATAGAAATCACTAATCCCACAAACCATTCACTGATTTCTAATCCAAGAAAGACTGGTCTTACTTAGCAGCATAATATGTTTTTCTTTCCTCCCGTGGAAATAAATGTGCAGCTTCATTGTAGATTAAAAAAGACAATTGAGAAATTTCCTATCATAAACATGTATGGTATCTTAATTTCCTAGTATAATAGCAGACAGATGAACGTAATTAATTATATTTTAAATGCAAATTGTTGACAACTGTTCATCTGGTTGAAATTATTTAAGCCACATCAACTCTAAAGAAAGTCCTGCTTTCTAATTTCTAATTTTTTATAAAAATAATTCCATAGTCTTTTCCATACCCAGCAATCTCTTAAAAATTTCACATGATATTTAAAGCACCATCTCTGCAACCCCCATAGAGACATCTAGGCAAATATAAGTGATTTATATGCAGATTTCAACCTATTTACCGAGCTTAATAGTGAGAGACAAAATATTATATGCAAAATGCGCTCATTTAAATTTTTGATCAGAGCTTTCTGCTGCTTGATGGAATGAGAAAGCTATATTGGTATAGGAGCAAATGCATTTCAGAATAGAAGTCTCAAACCACATTCGTCTGAACGAAGGACTTGGACCACGATACGGCTAGGTGATCCACCAGTCTCACTCATCTTCTGGATGGGCAAGTGTTACTGCAAACTGAATCGATCCTGGGATTTTCATAGTGAGCACTGAAGGGGCTGGGATGAGGACAGCTCTCAACCCAGCAATGCAGTGGGACCCACAGAGGCCACCTCATCCACGATGTACCAGCCACGTGTCGCATCCAAGACAATTTTAGGACGCACACACACACTGGCTATAGTTCTGCTGGTGTATCAGCGTGCATCAGGAAAAGCATACGAGAATGGTGAAGCTATGGTTTCACAGATGCTATCACTTAGGAATGCTGAGTAGTTAAGCAAAAAGTAAGCTGGTTAAATAAAAATACTAGGAAAACAGCAGAGCAGATGGCGTAAGGAAATGACAAAAACAGTGATGGTCATGACTAACATTTAGAGAACACCGATCACTCCAACCCCCAGTTTTACAGGTGGGAGATAATGAGGCCTCAAGTAGGTTTAAAGGTTTCTCCAAGATCCTGTGGCTTGTTGGAGGCTGGATTCTATAATTTACAGTCCCACACTCTGTGTTTCACAGAAGATTGACTGTCTTGCCTTCACAATGTTTCTTTCAGCCTCATGAACCACACATCCATTTCTTTTTTTCCTGAAAGGATAGGTCAATGAGAAATTCAGGTAAATTCTCAAACTACTTATGTATTTGATATTGTTTCTTTTTATAGAATCTCAGGTACTACCGTTGCCATTGAACTAAAATCAAAAGGTGCTAATGAAAGCTGATCTCACCTTCAGCTACATTTTTTTAAATTGAATAAATCTGACAGGTAACATTGTGTCCATGTAAGGTGTACAGCCTGCTATGTTGATATATTTATATATTGCAATATATTAATAATTGCCATTGTAGTGTGGCAATTATTATTTTTGGCAAATATTATTGTAGTTATTCCATTGCTCATTCGTGTCTGACTCTGCAGCCCCATGGACTGCAGCACACCAGGCCTCCCTGTCCATCACCAACTCCCGGAGTTCACTCAAACTCACATCCATCAAGTCGGTGATGTTAACCAACCATCTTGTCCTCTGTTGTCCCCTTCCCCTCCCGCCTTCAATATTTCCCAGTATCAGGGTCTTTTCCAGTGAGTCAGTTCTTCGCATCAGGTGGCCAAAGTATTGGAGCTTCAGCTTCAGCCTCAGTCCTTCCAATGAATATTCAGGATTCATTGATTATTCATTATTAAATATGACAATGCCATATTTATCACATTATGTAATCATAGGACAATCAGTTCAGTTCAGTTCAGTCGCTCAGTCATGTCCGACTCTTTGTGACCCCATGAATCGCAGCACGCCAGGCCTCCCTGTCCATCAACAACTCCGGGAGTTCACTCAAACTCATGTCCATCGAGTCCATGATGCCATCCAGCCATCTCATCCTCGGTCATCCCCTTCTCCTCCTGCCCCCAATACCTCTCAGCATCAGAGTCTTTTTCAATGAGTCAACTCTTCGCATGAGGTGACCAAAGTACTGGAGTTTCAGCTTTAGCATCAGTCCTTCCAATGAACACTCAGGACTGATCTCCTTCAGAATGGACTGGTTGGATCTCCTTGCAGTCCAAGGGACTCTCAAGAGTCTTGTCCAAAACCACAGTTCAAAAGCATAATTTCTTCAGCGCTCAGTTTTCTTCACAGTCCAACTCTCACATCCATACATGACCACTGGAAAAACCACAGCCTTGACTAGATGGACCTTTGTTGGCAAAATAATGTCTCTGCTTTTGAATATGCTATCTAGGTTGGTCATAACTTTTCTTTCAAGGAGTAAGTGTCTTTTAACTTCATGGCTGCAGTCACCATCTGCAGCGATTTTGGAGCCCAAAACAATAGTCTGACACTGTTTCCACTGTTTCCCCATCTATTTCCCATGAAGTAATGGGACTGGATGCCATGATCTTCGTTTTCTGAATGCTGAACTTTAAGCCAACTTTTTCACTCTCTTCTTTCACTTTCATCAAGAGACTTTTTAGTTCCTCTTCACTTTCTGCCATAAGGGTGGTGTCATCTGCATATCTGAGGTTATTGAGATTTCTCCCGGCAATCTTGATTCCAGCTTGTGTTTCTTCCAGCCCAGCGTTTCTGATGGTGTACTCTGCATAAAAGTTAAATAAGCAGGGCGACAATATACAGCCTTGACGGACTCCTTTTCCTATTTGGAACCAGTCTGTTGTTCCATGTCCAGTTCTAACTGTTGCTTTCTGACTTGCATACAGATTTCTCAAGAGGCAGGTCAGGTGGTCTGGTATTCCCATCTCTCTCAGAATTTCCCACAGTTCCTTGTGATGATAGGACGATGTCATTGTGCATATTCATCATCTTATGTGCATTAGTTCTCTAGGGTTTTTTGCTGCTTCTTTCAAGTTTGTATCCTTCTTGTCGCTCTTATCCCTGCTTCCCTGGCGGTCCAGTGGATAAGAATCTGTCTGCCAATGCAGGGTACACAGGTTCAATCCCTCGTCCAGGAAGAATCCATGTGCTGCAGAGCAACCAAGCCCACAGCCACTGAAACCCACGCGCCTGGAGCCTGGGGTTCACAGCCAGAGATGCCACAGACGCCCAGCATCACAGTGGGGGAGGGTCCTCCCCAACGAGACCCCCCAGCATCGCAGTGGGGGTGGGTCCTCCCCAACAGCCCCAGCATTGCAGGGAAGAGGCGATCCTGCTCACTTCAACTAGATAAAGCTGTGTGCAGCAACCAAGACCTAGCGCAGCCAAAAAAAGACACATCTCATTTTGATTCAACACACTGAGGCCTTTGGCTGGTTTTGCTTTGTACATGAGGGATATTCTAAGATGTAGACGCTCCAGGGGGAGGGGGGAGGGGGAGGAGTCCACATACAGGCCACTGCGCTCCAGCGAAGAGTCGAAGGCCCCTTCTGCCAGCCCACGGGCATCACTTCCCCTTTCTCCTCCTCGAGCCCTGCCCCGCCCCAGTGTTCAGAGGCGTCACACGGGAAGCCTGAAATCAGAGCTCTCAGCGGAAGCGTTTATATTCATGTGCTCAGGCGTGTCCGACTCTCTGCAACCCCACAGACTGGAGCCCGCCAGGCTCCTCTGACCATGGGATTCTCCAGGCAAGTACACTGGAGCAGGCTGCCATGCGCGCCTCCAGGGCATCTTCCCTACCCGGGCATCAAACCTGTGTCTCCTGCGTTGGCAGGTGGATCCTTTCTCACTGTGCCCCAGTAGTTGGCAAATGTTACAAATCAGGGTTTCTGCCCTGAGAAAGTTGACTGTCGACATTCACAAGCAAACCACTCTTTTGAGGGTGAGTGGAAGGAAGCCAGGCCCTTTTAAAATGAGACTTGGGTGCTTTAAAGGATGATACAGAAACTAACATTTCCACCCACTGGCGGGTAACAGGCCATGCCTCCCTTGTGGCTCAGCTGGTAAAGAATCCGCCTGCAATGCGGGAGACTGGGCCGGTCCCTGGGTCGGGAAGATCCCCTGGAGAAGGGAAAGGCTACCCACTCCAGTGTTCTGGCCTGGAGAATCCCAGGGACTGTATAGACCATGGGATCCCGAAGGCTTGGACACGACTGAGCCACTGACACCTTCCCGTCTCCCTTGCAGGGACTAACAGAGGCAGCAGTGTGCCAGGGGCAGAGGCGCGGAGGGCCGGAGGCCGCTCGCTGCTCTCAGGGCTTCAGTGTAAGGGGAGCCCAGGGCCAGACAGTCAGAAACGGCCTCCTGTTACCCTGCTGCCCAGAGGCCCTGCCTAGGGCTCCTGGGAAAGCAGAGATGACTGGCAATGCCTTCTTCAGAGAGACAAATTTCTACACAAAGTCCTCACGAAAGGGCGAGATGTGTGCCGTCCCAGAGAACTTTCCACAGTGATAGAAATGTTCTCTCTCCTTGCTGCCCAGCAGGGTAGCCACGGTGCTCAGCTTAACCCTGGACATACAGCTAGTCGGAATTGAGACAGGCCGGAAGGGTAAGATACACACTGGTTTTCCAGGACTTAGAATGAAAAGAAAAAAGCACGCAGAATACCACATTACAAGGTTTACATGGGTCACACGCTGAGATGACCTTGTGGATAGATTGCGCACACCTGCTCAGTCATGCCTGACTCTTCCAGACCCCCATGGACTGCAGCCCGCCAGGCTCCTCTGTCCATGGGATTCTCCAGGCAAGAGCACTGGAGTGGGCTGCCATGCCCTTCCCCAGGGGATCCTCCCGACCCAGGGATCGAACCCGGGTCTCCTATGTCTCCTGCCTTGGCAGGCGGATTCTTAACCACGGGGCCACCTGGGAAGCCCCTCTGGATAGATTATTAAATAGTATACATATTATTAAACTTTCACCTGTTTCTTTTTATTGTTTTAACATGGCTACCAGAAACATTTTCCATTTAAATGTACATTTAATTTAAATTTTAAGTTAATGGCACACCTTATGTTTTGATTGGACTTCATTTAGCTTGATGGTGAACTTCAGTCAAGTACTGCAGAAGGGAGAATGTAGAGAATCAAAGAGAGGCAAGAACAAACAGAGGTTACCTGTGCCCGCCTCAGGAGACGGAGCTTGTGATGCAGCTTCCGCGGCGGGTGGTAGAATGTTCCCGGATGCACCGCACGTGGCCAGCGCGGGGCCCGGGAGGAGACGGTGGCGGCCAAGTGTTTAAACCACGAGCAGGACACCTGAGCGTGGCACGTAAGCTGTCTCCCGTACGCCTCCCGCCTCTGGTGGATGCGATCAGAACACCGTGTGAGAAGGCTCCACAGAATGTGGAGAGAAGCCAGGTTCACATTCTCAGCCCTGCTTCCAATACTGTGTCCTACCTCCAACCTCAACATGAGAAAACACTGCTGCACTTGAGGATTGATGTCAGATCATCAGCGACCTTGAATGCGCACCTCTCTCAGGTTTGAAAGCGTAAGGCCGGATGAAGGAGAGAGCACCCTCAGTAAATCTGAAGGACGGCCAAGGCCACACAGCACTCAGACCTCATCACGTGAACCTCAGTTCTCTCCTTTCTCAAGACGGTTCAAGAAACACGACATGCCATCCCAACACACTCGATGTCAAACATGTATTTCATGGCCTGTTTTCCAGAAGCAGGCTTGGCTTCAGAATCTGTCATCGACAGCGTCTCATGGAGGGCAAAGGCTGCAGCCAGGAGGAAAAGAGCCTCATTTCAACATGGACAGAAAAGAAAGGATGAGGGGGTGGGGTGGGGGTGGGGTTTCTTTTTCTACTATATAGAAACACAAACTGTCACGGCTTCAGCCCTAAAGAATGCCCACCTTAATGAGACAAAATTCACACTCTAACTGGGAAACTGCGGTCAAGCAGAAGCTAAACAGCCTTCTTTCTACCTCAAGACCGGGAAGAAGGAAGCGCCGCAGGAGGCCCTGAGCGGCAGCGGGGCGGCCACACAAGGCCTGACCGTCTCTGCACGGGCCTTCCAGGACTTTCACATCCACCCGAGAGTGGGGACTGGAGAAACAGACGCTGCGTTTCTGAAGAAGTGAAAGACTTATTGCGTAACGGTGGCAAACTCTGTCTGCTGGAATGGAACCACTCCGTATGCAAACAGAAAACGAAAAAAATAGCTACCGCTCTAGACAAGTGTATTTTTGAAATGTGCAGCCTCCATAAGAAAATGTGTGGCTCCGTTAGCAGACTGAAAGCCTCCTTACTGGATACTGGGAAGACGGAGTGGCCTTTGCCAGGCCTACACCTCTGGCTTCTTCACGTTGATCCCCCCGCCCACACACGCGCGGCTTAGGCCATTTCTCTCCTCTTTCCTTTCTTTTCTCTGTAAGATTCGTACCTAAGTAGAAAGGAAATAATCTGTGAACAGTGAGCATCGACTTCGGTGGAAGCCCTGTAAGGCAGGGGTCTGCTGCTTCCTTCACTTTCCTCAGGGGCGCAGGGGAACGAGGGCAGCCTCCAGACAGCACGGCTGCCGCGCTGAGGCGGCGACTCCTCCGGCGGGCTGTGCCCTCTGCCTCCCTCCCCTCTGTGTGCCCTTGGTAGGTTTCGTGCCAACTGTGGGGACAAAGTGTCTCTGCCCAGCCCCTTCTCCCTTGATGACTACTCATCTCCTGATACAGGGACCCTTACAACAAATACTTATTAAGCAACAAACATATTCATTGGCAGGACTGATGCTGAAGCTGAAGCTCAATACTTTGGCCACCTGATGCGAAGAGATGACTCACTGGAAAAGACCCTGATGCTGGGAAAGATTGAGGGCAGGAGAAGAGTGTGGCAGAGGATGAGATGGTTAGGTGGCATCAGCAACTCAATAGACATGAGTTTGAGCAAACTTTGGGAGATGGCGAGGGACAGGGAGCCCTGGCGTGCTGCGGTCCACGGGGTCTCAGAGTCGGACACGGGTGGGCAACTAACAACGATGAGGAGGAGGGAGCAAGAGATGCAAAAGATGGCTGCAAATCCAGTGCTCCCAGGTCAGATGCGCGAGACTCGCTGAGTGCAGCAGGCCATCAGTTACATTCCTGAGCCTTTCAGGGTGAGGCCTGAGTGGACAGAATCCTTCCATCAATAACCAGTGTCCATGGGGGTTATCTACAGCCCAAGGTCACCCTGTGTCCTTGCTCATGGAACAACTCTGTCTCCCTCTGGAGTTGTTGAAGCCTGTATGGACGTGGCCCTGGCCCACTGTTCTAAGCCGCTGGACGGTCCACCTAGAAGTCGGACCCAAGAGGACCTTGAGTGGACGGTGTGCACCTGCCGCTGTGACCATCAGTGGCAACCTGGTGGCCTCGGAAGTCAGCTCCTCTGAAAGGCTGACATCGCCAACTCTGCTCTTGCACCACCACAGGCAGCAGAACCAGAAAGCAGAAAATGAGAGACCTGGAGGGCAGGGCTAACCGCAGACGAGCAGAACTCAAACAACCCAGAGGCTCTGTGTTCCTTTACACCTGGGTGTTTACTGGGCATCACCCACGTGCTGAGCATGGAACTAGACCTCAGGGACACAAGGACCAGCCGGTCAGACCCTGGCCCCTGCCCCAGAGGCCTTATGGTCTACGTGGGGGCAAACAAATACTAACTCACACTTGCATAAATGACTGTTTGACTGAGTAGGTGCTCTGAAGAAAAAGCTTTGGATTGGGAAAGGATATAGAAGTTAGGGTCAAGGTCATCTGAGGGGTTCCAAAACACTTCCTTGAGGCAAGAAATAGCTAGGCAAAGGAAGTTGGATAGAGTTCCTAAAACTCAAGGTAGAGACAGGATGGGAAAAAAGCTGGTTGTGACTGTTGTGGCTGTGTCATTATACTAAGTCTAGGCACCCTGGAGAAATGGGTTCAGTTCAGTTCAGTCACTCAGTTGTGTCTGACTCTTTGCAACCCATGGACTGCAGCATGCCAGTCTTCCCTCCATCACCAATTACTGGAGCTTGCTCACACTCATGTCCATCGAGTCAGTGATGCCATCCAACCATCTCATCCTCTGTTGTCCCCCTCTCCTCCTGCCTTCAACCTTTCCCAGCATCAGTGAGTCAGTTCTTTGCATCAGGTGGCCAAAATATTGGAGTTTCAGCTTCAGCATCAGTCCTTCCAATGAATATTCAGGACTGATCTCCTTTAGGATGGACTGGTTGGATGTCCTTGCAGTCAAAGGGACTCTCAAGTGTCTTCTCCAACACCACAGTTCAAAAGCATCAATTCTTATGCACTCAGATTTCTTTATACTCCAACTCTCACATCCATACATGACCACAGGAAAACAGGTCACAAAACCTATAAAAAGGAACTGTGGAAACCCATGGGGAATTGACTTGCAAGATTTGGGAAGGCTTAGAAAAGGTGAACTTTTGAAATATGAGTAGGATTTTGACAGGTGGAGGATGGAGGCAAGTAGCATTCTAGAAAAAGGAAGAAACAGGAAAAGCAGACCCTACCTATGAGGGGAAGTGATGAGCAATTATATATCAATACCTATAGCATACCTGTATCTAGATAGCTATAGCTGTATCACCAGCGGCTTCCCTGGTGGCTTAGACTGTAAAGAGTCTGCCTGCAGTGCGAGAGAGCCGGTTAGATCCCTGAGCCAGGAAGATCCCCTGAAGAAGGGCATGGCTACCCACTCCAGTATTCTTGCCTGGAGAACTCTATGGACAGAGGAGCCTGGCAGGGTGCAGTCCCTGGGGTCACGAAGAATCGGACACGACCGAGGGATGGACACCCTCACTCCCATACCGGTGTACGCATCCCAGTACCATGAGGGAGTTGCTACTGGAAATGCAATGTCTAAAAGATGAAACTGGAAGCTTAGAAAGACTTGCCTAGAGGCACCAGGGTCTTAGATTTGTGGCTTAGTCACTCAGTTGTGTCTGACTCTTTGCGCCCCCACGGACTGCAGCACGCCAGGCTTCCCTGTCAATAGTCTACCTTTTTTAAAAGTGGAGGTTGATTGATTTTTACTGACAAATAAAAATTACCACATGCTGATCTGAATAGAGAATGAACACAGGCATTCATTTAAGAAGGATCAACTGGCCTTTTTAAAAGTTTCTTTGTGTGTATGTTTTACTAATTGAAATTTACTTCTTATAATCTGCCTCTACTTCTGCACCACCATCTTTTACTTAGACTTTGTATATGTGCACCCACACATGTACAAACATGTCTGCCCGGTGTTGATAAAGAGAATGTTCTAATTTCTCTCTTTCTTCTATGTGAATGTCAATAAAAAGTTATATGTATACTTCCTTTTCACACCTAAGTTGTATACTTGAAATAGTCCCCTAATATTTTCTATATTAGTCTAGTCAGAGATATTTGGAGAAATGGAACCAATATTATGTGTAAATACAAGAAATTAGCTCACACACCTATAGAGGCTGAGAAGTCCTAAGAACTTGGCAAATAGTAGAAATTAATGTTCCATTAGTAGAGTCTACTCTTTTTCCAAGTTTGGGAAGTGGTTAAGTTAAAATGTCAATTTTCACTGGTGAAGAAAAAGCTAACTGTCAACTTCATTCTTCCTGGATTATTTTTTTTCCTGTTTCTGGAAATCTACTTACTTTTGTCTAGTTTTAAGAGTAGAGCCTGTTCCTAAGTGTCAAGTTTTCAGAGAAACAATAGAAAATCAGCTTGAGGGTGCATGCCATTTCTAGTATAAATAAAAAGATCAAACTGATCCATCCCTTTCTTAGATTCACTAGTGATATGGAGCTGCAGCATAAAACATGTTAAAGGTAATTTTTCCTTAGTAGAGTATAATATTTAATTATGTATTACACTTTAATTTAATTTTGTTCAAATTTGGAATACATTTACAGTCTAAACACTTCTCTAATTCAAGAATGAACCACATAGATTATACTATCCTCAAGCACAGGGATTATCTTTCATCTATTTTATCACCAGCTCCAGTCACTGTGACTCATGCTTATTAGATGATGGTTGAATCAAGACCTGAATGGCAAGAAGGAGTTAGTTAAGATCTGGTGGCAGAATGTTTCAACCATGCAAATGTCAAAGGCATAGAAGAGAACACAGTAAGCAAGAGCCAAACGTGTATTATAAGGACAGAGAGGAAAAGTTTGTAGAAAAAGAAGACCTGTGGAATGAGCTTCATTGTGTTGGGGTATTTGTAAAGTAACTTCTCAATAAATCTATATATAGTCTTTTTCAGATTCTTATCTATTGCAAGTTTATAAGATATTGAATGTAGCTTTCTATGCTAAAAAGTAGGACCTTGTTTTTTATCTGTTTTATATAGTATTGTGTGTATCTTTTTAATTCCAAGATCCTAATTTATTCCCCCCTCCTCTTCTCCTTTGGTATCCATAAGTTTGTTTTCTATGTCTGCGAGTCTGCTTCGGTCTTGTAAATAAGTTCATTTGTATCACTTTTTAAAATTCCACATAAAAGTGATACCATATCATCTTTGTCTTTCTCTGTCTTACTTCACTTTCTATGATAAACTCTGGGTCCATCCATGTTGCTGCAAATGACATCATTTCATTCTTTTGTATTATATATCTAAATATCACGTCTTCTTTATCCATTCTTCTGGAGATGGACAATTAGGTGTCTTCTGTGTCTTGGCTATTGTAAATAGTGCTGCTATGAACATCAGAGCACATGTATATTTTCAGAGTTTTCATCTTCTCTGGATGTATGTCCAGGAGTGGAATTGTTGGGCAATATGGTAACTCTGTTTTTAGTTTTCTAAAGAACTTCTATACTGTACTCCATAGTGGCTGCACCAATTTACATTCCCAGCGGTAGTGTAAGAGGATTCTCTTTCTCTACATCTTTACCAGCATTTATTATTTGTAGACTTTTGATGTGGCAGTTCTGACTGGTATGAAGTGATATCTGTTTGCAGATTTTGATTTTCATTTCTGTAATAATTAGCGGTATTGAGCATCTTTTCATGTGCCTGTTGCCATCTGTATGTCTT
Source organism: Madoqua kirkii (assembly GCA_006408675.1). Taxonomy (NCBI): domain Eukaryota; kingdom Metazoa; phylum Chordata; class Mammalia; order Artiodactyla; family Bovidae; genus Madoqua; species Madoqua kirkii. The sequence goes on from SJYC01035465.1 coordinate 51,367, forward strand.
TTTCGGAAAATGTCTATTTAGATCTTCAGATCATTTTTTTATTGGGTTGTTCCTTTATATGTGTATATATATATATATATATATATATATATATATATATAGTGAGCTTTATTTGTTGATTTGTATTTGTTGATTTTGGAAATTAAGCCTTGTGAGTTATATCATTTGCAAATATTTTCTCCCAATCTGTAGACTGTCTTTTGTTTATGGTTTCCTTTTTCTGTGCCAAAGCACAAAAGCTTGTAAGTTTGGTTATATTTCCACCTTTGTTTTTTGAGATGAGTTTAGTCACTCAGTCATGTCCAACTCTTTGTTTTTTAACCATGTTTAAAGTCCTCCAATTATATTAATGACTTGTATCAAAGGGAAATGATGCATTCATTGAAATCTTTCTTTTCTTATTTCTATTGTTTTTGTAGAAATGTAAGTAATGCTCTGAGTCTGTGTTGTGACTGGCACCAGTGGAAGGGCATTGACAAAGCTTGGTGCCATGGCCTTTGTTATGTCTCTTAGTCATCCTTTCCTTAGTTTGGCTGGTGGAGATGGGGTGTAGGGGTACTTCCATATCTTTCTTTTGGGCTCTGTGGTCGCTCACTTCAGAAAGGGAGCTGAGAAGAGACAAATATGTACCTGTAAATTTATTTGACCTGCTGCATGATTCCAAGAAGAAAAAGATGTTTGGTATCATGATATTGGAGTTCTAAGATGAAGGAGATAGGGGAAGGCCAATACTTGTTGGAATCCTTCTTTAAAGAAAAAATAAAAAGAAAGTATTTGAGAACCTTCATAAAATATTAACCTTCACAAAATATTCATTAGATCTGGGGTGGCTCAGATGGGAAATCAGCTACCTGCAATGCAGGAGACCCAGGTTCAATCCCTGGGTTGGGAAGATCCCCTGGAGAAAGGAATGGCAACCCACTCCAGTATTCTTGCCTAGAGAATTCCATGGACAGAGAAGCCTGGTGGGCTACATACAGCCCGTGGGGTTGCAAAGACTTGGACACAAGTAAACGACTAACACTTTCACTTTTTCATAAAATATTAATATTCTACTAAAGTTGAACATTTGTGGTTCTTAATCTCACTTGTAACCCAGAACTACTGTTTTCCCTCCAGGGCTCAAACTCTGCTGTCTCACCCTTTGATATACTCTCGCTGTAGTTTTATTGCCTGTGGCTCCTTGCAGGGTGACTTGGAAGCTTTAAAACCTGCTATGATCTTGTGATTTTTTTTTATCAAAAAGTGACTCTTGTGCCTCCAAATTAACAACCCATTGGCATTCACTCAAATCTCTGTATAGCTCCAGGTAATTCTCACAATTGTAAACTGTTTGGTGCAGACTTGGGTTGTTAATATTATAGCTATCCTTTGACTATTTTTTAATTCCCCTTGATTCTTTTAGCAATTTACTTTCCTATAAAGCAACCAAGTTGGAACAAATTTTGCCTACTGCTAAGGCATTCAGTACATACTATTAATACCTAAAGCTTGAAGGTCCCAGGTCCATCAGTTCAGTTCAGTTCAGTTCAGTCGCTCAGTCATATCTGACTCTTTGCAACCCCATGAATCGCAGCACACCAGGCCTACTGTTGAAACTGTTTAAGTATTCTGATTTTCTTATGAGTAGGTTTATGTCACTGATTGATGGAAGTTAGTAGTTAAAGCTATGCCAATTCAGTTTCTCAATTTCTTGGATTTAGCTTGCCACTGACCTAACTTCTTATTCTAGGCTATTTGTGACTACTAAAAAAATCATTTAGAAATGAAGACAAGAACTGCTCTACTATTTACAAAGCTGAGCTAAATCCAGAATGGAAACATGTGCTCTTTGTTTTGTTTAGTTTGCATTTGTGCTTTAATTTTATTCAAAACAATTTGAAGTTTTATGTCACTCTGTTATCCTATGACATGACACTTTATGGGAACTTATTTAAAGAAATAAACACTGGATCTGTATACTTTGAGTATAGTTTATAAATAATTAGTTGCAGGCATAGAAATTGAAACTACTCATCTTCTTATTTTCTTTGCCAGGAGTTTTCATCCCCCCAGGCTTTCTTTTTTCTTATGTGAAACTGCTGCCGGTAAATCCACATTTTTAAATATACCAGGCCCTCCAGAAGGATAAGAGAAATTTCACTTTAGATGTAAGTGGTCTAAATGAAGATGCTCAAGAAAGATAGTGTCTATGAATGTTTTCAGATGATCTAGAATGCAGAAAAATATCATTATAATATTATGCCATTCCTTTGAATATGAACTGGAAATGCATCTGAAAAATCGTAAACTTTTGTTAATCTGGACCTTTAAAGATGCCAGTGGAATGCAATGTTCAGCTTGATTTTTTGCTATGGAATGTTTTCCAGAAATAGCATGAATGAAATTTGGTGGTGACATCATTTTTAAAAAACTAAATTTATTTATTTTTAATTGAATGATAGTTGCTTTACATTATTATGTTGGTTTCTGCCAAATATCAGCATGAATCACTATAGGTGTACCTATGTCTCCTCCCTCTTGAACATCCTTCCTAGCTAAATCCCTACCCAAGCCCTCTAGGTTGTTATGGAGCCCTGGTTTGAGTTCCCTGAATCATACAGCAAATTCCCATTGGCCATCTGTTTTACATATTGTAATGTATGTTTCCATGTTTCTCTCTCCATACATCCCAGCCTCCCCCTGCATGTCCATAAATCTGTTCTCTGTATCTCCATCGCTGCCATGCAAATGGCAGGTTCATCAGTACTTTATTTCTAAATTACATCTATATGTGTTAGGATATGATATTTGTCTTTCTCTTTCTGACTTGCTTGACCCTGTATAATAGGGTCTAGATTCATCCACCTCATTAGGACTGACACAAATGCATTCCTTTTTATGGTTGAGTAATATTCCATTGTATATAGGTACTGTAGCTTTTTTATCCATTCATCTGCCAATGGACATCTAGGTTGCTTCTTTGTAATAGCTATGGTAAATGGTGCTGCAATGAACATTGGGGTATGTGTTTGTTTTTGTTATTCAATTTTGGTTTCCTCAGGGTATATGCCTAGTAGTGGGCTTCTCTCAAGGCTCAGATGGTAAAGAATCTGCCCACAATGTGGGAGACCTGGGCTTGAACCCTGGGTTGGGAAGATCCCCAGAGAAGGGTATGGCAACCGACTCTAGTATTTTTTCCTGAGGAATTTCATGGATAGAAGAGCCTGGTGAGCTGTAAACCATGGGATCACAAAGAGTTGGACATGACTGAGCAACTAACACATACGCATATACACACATGGTGGTTTTATTCCTGTTTTTTTTTAAGGAATCTCCATACTATCCTCCATTGTGGCTGTATCAGTTTACATTCTCACCAGTGGTGCAAGAGGTTCACTTTTCTCCACACTTTCTCCAGCATTTATTGTTTGTAGATTTTTTGATGATGTCCATTCTGACCAGTGTGAGGTGATATCTCATTGTAATTTTGATATGAATTTCTCTAATAATTAGCAGTTTTGAGCATCTTTTCATTTGTTTATAGCCATCTGTATGTCTTCTTCGGAAAAAATATATGTTTAGCTCTTTTGGCCACTTTTTGATTGGGTTGTTTGTGATGGTGACATCTTAAGGAAGAGAGGAATGCTTCTCTTCTAAAAGCCCCATATTGAACTATCAATTCAGTTCAGTTCAGTCATTCAGTTAAGTCTGACACTTTGCGACCCCATGGACTACAGCATGCTAGGCTTTCCTGCCCATTGCCAACCCCCGGAGTTTACTCAATCTCATGTCCATTGAGTTGGTGCTGCCATCCAACCATCTCATCCTCTGGCATCCCCGTCTCCTCTTGGCTTCAATCTTTCCCAGCATCAGGGTCTTTTCAAATTAGTCAGCTCTTCCCATCAGGTGGCCAAAGTATTGGAGTTTCAGCATCAGTCCTTCCAATGAATATTCAGGACTGATTTCCTTTAGGATGGACTAGTTGGATCTCCTTGCAGTCCAAGGGACTCTCAAGAGTCTTCTCTGATACCACAGTTCAAAAGCATCAGTTCTTCAGTGCTCATCTTTCTTTATAATCTAACTCTCACAACATACGTGACTACTGGAAAAACCACAGCTTTGACTAGACAGACCTTTGTTGGTAAAATAATGTCTCTGCTTTCTAATATGCTGTCTAGGTTCCTCATAACTTTTCTTCCAAGGAGCAAGTGTGTTTTAATTTCATGGCTGCAGTCACCATCTGCAGTGATTTTGGAGCCCCCCAAAATAAAGTCTGCTACGGTTTCCACTGTTTCCCCATCTGTTTATTTCTCATGAAGTTATGGGACAAGATGCCATGATCTTAGTGTTCTTAATGTTGAATTTTAAGCCAACTTTTTCAATTACCTCTTTCACTTTCAACAACAGGCTCTTTAGTTCTTCTTCACTTTCTGCCATAAGAGTGGTGTCATCTGCATATCTGAGGTTATTGATATTTCTTCTGGCAATCTTGATTCCAGCTTGCATTTCATCCAGCCCCCCATTTCTCATTATGTACTCTAAATATAAGTTAAAAAAACACTCTCTTACACTGTTGGTGGGAATGCAAACTAGTACAGCCATTATGGAAAACAGTGTGAAGATTCCTGAAAGAATTGCAAATAGAGCTGCCTTACGACCCAGCAATCCCACTGCTGGGCATACACACCAAGGAAACTCGAACTGAAAGAGACACGTGTACCCCAATGTTCATTGCAGCACTGTTTATAATCGCCAGGACATGGAAACAACCTAGATGTCCATCAGCAGATGAATGGATAAGAAAGCAGTGGTACATATACACAATGGAGTATTACTCAG
>SJYC01035467.1:0-47365 GCA_006408675.1 Madoqua kirkii
GTGAAGTCATGCCCTTCACGGCCTGAATCACTCAGGACTCTCTTTTCCTAGTGCCGTGGGATTCATTACATTGGTCCCGCCACTGCTGCACTCACAAAACGAGAAATCAATAAGTAATTATGGATAGGGAAGGGATGCCTGCAGATTTCCTCAAATGACCAAACCACAGCAGGTGAGCGAGTGGACACAGCGCTCACGGTGTCTTTCGCTGCCTTCAGGAAACTGGCCTCTGTACCTCAATGAGTCAGTGGTCCTGACCCCTGTGAACTGAAGTCACGGTTCACATTCCACATCCCTCATCACTCTCACTTGCTGGACATTTAAAAATCAATACTGGATTGCAGCGAGAACTAGGAAGATATTTTGAAATATTGTCCAGGAAAACACACAAGATGATCAAAATTCAAAATTTTGATCTCAAAGCTTTGCAGCAAGAGGAGCAAGAAATACTTCTTTACTTGCTGTAGCATGTTGCCATCTTGAGAATAAATAGATGTTTTTCCTTGGCGAGTATTTCAGACGGTGATGGAAAAGCAGTAAATCCTCTATAGAAATAAATGACTGAATGTAGAGCTGTCATTCTATCAAGGAAATTGCCCACCAGGAATTTATTCATCTTCCCACTGTACTGAAAATTTCTTCACCAAGAAATGACTGGAAGCACATGAAAACTTTTGATCACAGTTTCTTCTTTCTTGCATTTTTAATTAATTAATTTTTAAATTAATTTTTTTTTATTGAAGGATAATTGCTTTACAGAACTTTGTTGTTTTATGACAAACCTCAACATGACTCAGCCATAGGTGTACATAATCCCCTCCCTTTTGAACCTCCCTCCCATCTCTCTCCCCACCCGACCCCTCTCGGTTGATATCGAGCCCCTGGTTGGGTTTCCTGAGCCATACAGCAAATCCCCGTTGACTGTCCATTTTACATATGGTAATGTAATTTTCCATAATTAGAGGAAAATTGCTTTACAATGTTGTGTTGGTTTTTGCCCTAGGACAACGTGAATCAGCCATATTATGGTCAGGCTCTTAAATAATCTGAATGCTGTGTCCTCCAGACTCACAACTGTAGCTCGAGTTCTTTTCTAAATCACTGCACTTCAAGCTCGGGTAGGAAACAAAGAGGCTGAGGTTAAACTCAGTGACGATGCTGCCTCCTCCATAAATCTGGGCGTTTTCGGGTTGATTTTTGTATCGACAAATAAGGCCCTCCTTCATGAGGTCCGCTGACCTCTCGGAGACCATTCTCAGACACTCATCATATGATATCTGTCCAAAAACAAAGGCACAAATGGGAACAGAAGCAAAAATCAATTGTGCAGAAGTGGAAATCGATGCACATGGCAGTTGCTAAACAAGAAGTGACTAAGTTAGAGCTGCTGTGGGGCTGGACCTCCCAGCTGGGGAAATTCTACCCGAACAGCATCTCAGTTCAATGTTTCCTTTCTGCCTCTGCTCTCCCAGGCGGCTTTACCATAGCATTTTAAATCAGAACTTCCAAAAGTACCCCAGAGACAAAAGCAGGAGAAAAGGATTGAATTGGGAACTAGAAAACTCACTAAACTTTTTACTTTTGGGAACTGCAGTTGATTTTCAATGTTGTGTTAGTTTCAGGTGCACAAAAAAGTGATTCAGTTATATGAATATATACTGTTGTTTAGTCTCTAAGTCACGTCCAACTCTTTTGCGACCCCCATGGACTGTAGCAGCACCACGGACAGGCTCCTCTGTCCATGGGCTTCTCCAGGCAAGAATACTGGAGTGGTTTGCCATGCCCTCCTCCAGGGGATCTTCCCAGTGCAAAGAGGGAACCCACATCTCCTGCAGCTCCTTCACTGCAGGTAGATTCTTTACCTCTGAGCCACCAGGGAAGCCCTATATTCGTGGGCCTCCCTCGCGGCTCAGATGGTAAAGGATCCGCCTGCAATGTGGAAGACCTGGGTTTGATCCCTGGATCAGGAAGATCCCGGTATGTTGAGGACTTCCCCTGTGGCTCAGATGGTAAAAAAAAAAAAAAAAAATCTGCCTGCAGTGCAGAATTCCATGGACAGAGGAGCCCGGCGAGCTACAGTCTGTGGGATTGCAAAGAGCTGGACATGACTGAGCGACTATCACTTTCACATTCTCATTTAGATTCTTTTCCATTATAGGTTATTATAAGACACTGAAATAGGTTATTATAAGACACTGAATATCATTCCCTATGCTATACAATAGGACCTTATTTTGTTATTTATCTATTTTTCTGTTTAACAGTGTGTATCCATTAATTTCAAACTTCTAATGTATTCCCCCATTTCTCCTTTGGTAGCCATAAATTTGTTTTCTATATCTGTGAGTCTATTTCTGTTTTGTAAATAAGTTCATTTGTATCATTTTTTAAGATTCCATCTGTAAGGGATATCATATTTGGCTTTCTCTGTCTGACTTCACTTAGTATGAGATTCTCCGGGTCCATCCATATTGCTGCAAATGGCATTATTTCCTTCTTTGGGGGGCTGGTCTATATTTCCTGTGGGTTTTTCAGGTGGCTCAGCGGTAAAGAATCCACCTACCAATGCAGGAGTTGCCAGTTTGATCTCTGGGTCAGGATGATCCCCTGGAGAAGTAAATGACAACCCAGTTCAGCATTTTTGCCTGGGAAATCCCATGGACAGAGGAACCTGACAGGCTACAATCCCTGGGGCCACAAAGAGTCAGAAACAACTTAGCGTCCTAACAACAAATATTCCTTGTGTATATGTACCACATCTTTTTTATCCATGCATCTGTTCATGGACACTTAGGTTTCTTCCATTTCTTGGCTACTGTGAATAGTGACACTATGAAATTTAGGGTACATGTCCCTTTAATTAGAAAAAAAGCTAAGTTTAATGTAAATCGACCACCATTCTTGTTACTTTGGGCAATACACTCAAGCTCACCCTTCCTTCTTCTAGTAGATGGGATGAGATACGTCTAAGAGCGCTTTCATTTGCCTGGGGAGAAAGGATGTGATCAGTTTCTTGTCTCTTCCTAGCTCACCTGCTCCCGCTCTCATAAGCTATTCCTTCTTGTGTCCCAGTGTCCAGCACCCCCACCCTCCTCCCAGGCTCTGCCAGGAAAGAGGGATCAGCAGAGAGGAGAGAGACCCTGGCCACACAGTTGTGCCCTGGCCTTGGTACGCCCAGCCTGCAACAGATGCCCACGTGCTGGATCCTTCTCTCATGGGGAGTCGTGTGCTTTGCTCATGCACACATGCTTAGTCGCTTCAGTCGTGTCCAACTTTTGCAGTCCTATGGACCGTAGCCTGCCAGGCTCCTCCACCTGTGGGATTCTCCAGGCAGGCATACTGGAGTGTGTTGCTGTGCCCTCCTCCAGGGGGTCTTCCCAACCCAGGGATCAAATCTGAATCTCTCGTCTCCTGCATTGGCAGGTGGGCTCGGTATTTAATACCAAGCTCCAGCTGAGGACCGCTGGCCTGGACCTGATCTCTTCCAGCTAACTGCTCCAGGCTCTCCATGAACCAAAGCCTTCCACTACTCTGCACTGAACCAGAGCAGATGCACATTTTCCACCCCATAGCTTAGTATGGGAATTCCTGTTTAAGGAGAATATACTTTATGAATATAAAATTTCCTACCGGCCTTGGAGGAGGCTCATGCAGTGGACGATCCTGAAACCTAAGCTTCTTGAGCTCCGTGGTTGGTCCGCCTCTGGCACTGAGTCTGTGCTTCACCCCGATCATGGTAACTCCTACAACCCCCAAACTCCAGAGAGCCCGTGGCCAGGCAAAATAAGAAGCTCACTTCCAGGCTTCAGGAGATGGAGGGTAGGCTGGGGAATGCCCAGCCCATCAACTGCCTTCAAGGAAGCCCTCGCCACCAACATTCTCCACCCACTATCGAATTCTCAGCCTAAACCCATGTAATCTGGAGGTGGGGGATGTGTTAATACTGCAGAACCTTATTTTATCCCCCACATTCACAAGGATGGATGGATGATCTAATTTTTACTTTGAGAATATATGTGGAACAATGGGGCATCTGTTGTTCCCTGCTTTGGGACCTTAGCCAAAACACAGGCAATGGAAGAAAAGTGTATTAACATCCTGTCACAGTATCTTGTTGCAGGTATTTAATCATCTAAAGTTGTCCTCGGGTCTAATCAGTTGTGTCTCACACCCCAAATGAACATGGCTTACAGCAGTTAGAAATTAATCACCCTCTGTTACTTTCCTGTTGCTGCATTAACAGATTACAGCAAACTCAGGCGCTTAAACACAAATTCATGATCTGAACAGTTCTTGAGGGCAGAAGTGCAAAGTAGGTTTCCCTGGGCTGAAATCAAAGGGTTGGCTCTGCAGTGAGTAAAAGTGGAGCTCTGAGGAACTCCCGCAGCTGGGGCTGGGGACAAAAGGAAGAGGAGCCAAGAAGGGGGCTTTGACTCCTTTCTTCTGTCATCCTTGCCCAGTTCCCACACGTTCCTATGCCTGCCTCACCTGCTTCTCCCTGTCGTCTCTTTAAGTCTGGAGCTGAGATTTTCAGCATTGTTCTGTGTTGTCAGTCAGTCACTAGTCATGTCTGACTCTTTGCAGCCCCATGGACCGCAGCACGCCAGGCTTCCCTGTCCTTCATCATCTCCCAGAGCTTGCTCAAACTCATGTCCACTGAATGAGTGATGCCACCCAACCATCTCATCCTCTGTCACTCCCTTCTCCTCCTGCCCTCAATCTTTCCCATCATCAGGGTCTTTTCTAATGAGTCAGCTCTTCGCATGAGGTGGCCAAAGGATTGGAGCTTCAGCTTCAGCATCAGTCCTTCCAATGAATATTCAGGATTGATTTCCTTTAGGATTGACTGGTTGGATCTCCTTGGGATCCAAGGGTCAGCATGGTAGCCATTAGTGAGGGGTTGGCTTTTGAACATTTGAAATATGATTAGTCCTCTTTGAAATATTCTCTGGTCTCAGTGGTAAAGAATTGCCTGCCAGTGCAAGAGACTCGAGTTTAATCCCTGGGTCAAGAAGATCCCCTGGCGGAGGCCATGGCAGTCCACTCCAGTGTTCTTGCCTAGGAAGTCCCATGGACGTAGGAGCCCGAGAGGCCGCAGTCCATGGAATCACAAAAGAGTCGGACACGACTTAGCAGCTAAACCACCCAACAACAACAATAAGCATAAAACACAAACCAGATCTCAAAGACCTGGCTTACCTTTTTTTTTTTTAAACTATCTAGTGAATACTTCTCATGTTTATTGTGTTAAAAGATATTTTAGATATATAGGATTAAATAAATATAATATTAAAGTTAAAAAAACTGTTGGTCCTGGATGCACCCCTTCCTGAAGCCGTCTAGAGAATCCATTTCCTTGCCTTTTCCAGTTTGTAGGGGCCACCGCTCCCTTTGGCCTGTTGCCCCCTTCCTCCATCGCTAAGCAGGCAGCATGTTTTCTCTGATTTTCTGTCTCTGCTTCTGTGGTCACATGACCTTCTCTGAATGCCTGCCTCCTGTATCTCTCTTTGAAGACCCTTGTGGCTGCGTTGGGCCCACTTGGATAATTCAGTGTAATCTCCCTTTTTCAAGAGCTTTAACTTCACCACACCTCAGAGTCCCTTTGCTACATAACGTATCCTGTCACAGGTTCTAGGTAAGTAGGATGTGGGTATCTTCAGTGGGGGAGCAGATTATTTAGCCAATCACACCCTGTCACGTTAGAGTCTAATTGTCCGGATCTGGTGTCACACCTCTCGGACCAAGGTTTTGGCTCCTTCAAACTCTGTGATCACCATCTCTGGAGGGCTGCCCTCACCTGCGTTCTACTCCTTGACCTCAACCTGTCCACATTCCAGTGGAAAAGGGTGGGCAAAGGTATCCTTTTTTTTTTTTAAGTGGGGGTGGGGGATGCCTTTGTAAATAGTGTCAGAGCTTAGCCACGTGGCCATATCTCCCAGCAAGTGAGGCTGAAACACGGGTCCAAGTGAAAAAGTTTCTATTACAAAGTGGGAAAATGAGAAAAAAGTCTACCAAGATGTTTATGCCTAAGAAGGTTATCCACATGCTGATGGTAACAGTGCTCTTGGTTGCTGTACCCAGTTCTTAATAAAAACTTCGTTTTGAGAGATCCCACCATGCTTCCGTTTGGTACCAGTTAACTCCTGGTAGTTAACCGTGATACACTTTCTTCGACCAAATTATATCAGTTTCTTTCTAGCTTGTCAAATCTTCTTAATGATATCGGTTCTTTAGAATTAGTTCAATGGTGATAAATTGAATTCCTAAGATGGATTTACTCAGTTTTTGCTTTGAAAAGATGATGTGTGCATGTAAAGTCACTTCATCGTGTCTGATTCTTTGCAACATTATGAACTGGAACCCAGCAGGCTCTTCTGTCCATGGGATTCTCCAAGCAGGCATACTGGAGTGGGTTGCCATGCCCTCTTCCAGGGGATCTTCCTGAACCAGGGATTCCTGCATCGATAGGCAGGTTCTTTACCACTAGCGCCACCTGGGGAGCCCTTAAAAGATGGTGAAAGTGAAAAGTGAAAGTGAAGTCGTTCAATAGTGTCCCACTCTTTGCCGCCCCATGGACTGTAGCCTACCAGGCTCCTGGGTCCATGGAATTTACCAGGCAGGAGTATCAGAGTGGGTTGCCATTTCCTTCTCCAGGGGATCTTCCCAACCCAGGGATTGAACCCAGGTCTCCCACATTGCAGGCAGATGCTTTTTTTTTTTTTAACTGTCTAAGCCACAAGATTCTTATCCTTACATATACTGTACCTTTAAGTAGCCAAATCAATTTAATTAAATTTTATTAGAAGCTCCGGAGCTGAAACAAACTAATGAAAGTAGCGGGTGTGTCAGGTGGTATTTATTTTTGCATTAAATTGCAAATACTCCCTTTTGGTCCTTGAAGATTTAGTCTAAATATTTAATTCTAATAGCTTTTGGACTTGTTGATGGAATTAGTTTTAATGACTCTTTTAACAAACAGTTTACCTTAACAATAGATGGAAGCTTGTTTTATTATAGTGAAGAGAAACTGTGAGTTTATCCTCCGGGAAAATCTGCCTTGGTCTTCAGTTGCATAGACTCTGAATAGTCTGTTTCCATTTTTTTTTTCTCTATAATACCTTTTATTGAAATAAGGAGAATGTTTGTATAGCTACCTCTAATTTGGAATCTTTCCTTTCTCTGCTTCATGTGATTACATCAACAGGTTTATTCCACTTAAAAAATGACTGGAAAACTGGCACAATTTTGAGCAATCAAATTTGTCTTAAGTGAGCAGTGTCTCAGCTGGTTACCTTATTCAGTGCATGCAACAATTCAGATTTTAACTTTCATTTGAAAAATAGGTTCCTGATGAAGTGATTGAAGTACAAGCTGTAAATGTCCTAGGTTGAATGAGTGGATGAACTTGAGTTGCTTAAAAGCTCCAAGGATTTACACCACCCTTTCTTTATATCTCAAGTCACTCATAGCAAATTAGAATTGACAAGTTTTATGCACCAAGAGCCTTCAAGGACAGCTAACACACACAAAAAAAACATGTATTTGTCACTTCAGAACTAAAGAGTCTCTCTATGCCTACTGAGAAATTCTTGTTTAGATTCCAGCTAAATCTTACCAGATTAAAGAAGTTCCAAAACTGTTTTCAAAGAGAGGAAAAACACATACTGGCTGACAGTGTCCTCATATCTATTTTGGGTGCCAGCGAATATCCTCAGTGGAAACAACAACTATTCTCCATTTTTAAGGTTAATTATTTATCGAAGCTTTTGTCCAAGTCAGAGATGTCATTTATCACTAGAAAAGATTTGTTGCTTCTAAATTCTAAGTATAGAAGACAGAACTTCCAAATCTCACTTTGAAAACAGAACTGCAAATGGGACACTCCCCATGTAACTCACCATCACAGCTGTAGATATTCACTAACTTTGTCACTTTTTGCCCCATCATTGTCTGATCCCTAAAGGGCACCTCTTCCAGAGGTCAGGGATCACAGAAAAAGTAATGTGAAATCCCATGCCCTCTTTCTTTTCTATTTGGAGGATAATTGCTTTACAATATTGTGTCCGTTTCTGCTGTACAACATTGTGAATCAGCTGTTAAGTATACATATATATTACATATAGTAAGTATACATATACATATATCCAAAGTCACTGCAAATGGTGACTGCAGATGTGAAATTAAAAGACACTTGCTCCTTGGAAGAAAAATTATGAGCAACCTAGACAGCGTATGGAGAAGGAAATGGCAACCCACTCCAGTATTCTTGTCTAGAGAATCCCATGGACGGAAAGGCTTGGTGGGCTACAGTCCACGGGTCGCAAACAGTCAGATACAACTGAGCGACTTGACTTTCACTAGACAGCGTATTAAAAAGCAGAGACATTACTTTGCCAACAAAGGTCCGTCTAGTCAGAGCTATGGTTTTTCCAGTGGTCATGTATGGATGTGAGAGTTGGACTGTAAAGAAAGCTGAGCACCAAAGAATTGATGCTTTTGAACTGTGGTGTTGGAGAAGACTCTTGGGAGTCCCTTGGACTGCAAGGAGATCCAACCAGTCTATCCTAAAGGAAATCAGTCCTGGATATTCATTGGAAGGACTGATGTTGAAGCTGAAACTCCAATACTTTGGCCACTTGTTACAAGGAACTGACTCGTTGGAAAAGACCCTAATGCTGGGAAAGATTGAAGGTGGGAGGAGAAGGGGATGACAGAGGATGGGATGGTTGGATGGCATCACCGACTCAATGGACATGAGTTTGAGCAAGCTCCAGGAGCTGGTGATGGACAGGGAAGCCTGGCATGCTGCAGTCTGTGGGGTCACAAAGAGTCAGACACGACTGAGCGACTGAACTGAGTGACTGATCCGTCTGTCTCCTCCCTCTTAAGCCCCCTTGCCACCCCTTCCTCCACGCCCTGGTCGCCGCGGAGCGGGAGCTGAGCCCCCTGCGCTCTGCAGCTGCCCTTACCTGTCAGCGCTGCTGCCTCTGTTGTCGGACCCTCTCCTTCCCACACGGGGTCCACAGGTCCATTTTCTATATCTGCGTCTCTATTCCTGCCCTGCATATAGGTTCCTCTGTACCATTTTTCTAGATTCCATATACATATGTTAATATACAATGTTGGTTTTCTCTCTTTCTGACTTAGTTCACTCTGTATGACACAGTCTATGTTCACCCACATCACTACCTTGTGCTTAGTCGCTCAGTCATGTCTGACTGTTTGCAACCCCTTGGACTTTAACCCGCCAGGCTTCTCTCTGTCCATGGGGATTCTCCAGGCCAGAATACTGGAGTATGTTGCCATGCCTTCCTACAAGGGATCTGTCAACCCAGGGATCGACCTCAGGCCTCCTGCGTTGCAGGAGGATTCATTACCCTCTGAGCCTCCAGGGAAGGCCTCTGTAAGACAGAGTGTGGGTTCACCTACATCACTACAAATGACCCAGTTCCCTTTCTTTTTATTGGCATATAGTTGATTGAAAATGTTGTGTTAGTTTCTGCTGTACAGCAAAGTGAATTAGTTATACATATACGTATACCCCCTGCCCCCACCCATGCCCTGTTCATCTCACCTCCTGAAGTGTATTAATGAAGATTTGGTACTTAACCCCTTTTCTCTAGACTCCCTCATCACCAGATTCTCCAAACAATCCTTGAGATATTGCCCTTCCTCTCCATTTTTGCTGTAAGCTCTTTGTTACACAGATTGAACAAGTCCTCTCCCTAATCCCCTTTCCCTGCTGGTCCAGCTGGCCCTGTGCTTCTCCATCCCTTCTCTGTCCCAGCGCTGGGGGCGGGGCTCACCGCCCTGCTCAGCTGGTAGACACAGGATGCTCTCTAGCGATCTGGCCCAGGGAAGGAAGAGGCGTGCGCACACTCTCGCTTGACACATTTCACTCCACCACGTCCACATACTCTGCACACCTCCTGTGGGCATGCACAGCGCCCAGCCTCTACTCCAGAGCAGCGACTCTGGTCATCAGTGTTCCCTGCCCAGAGGCATTCCTGCAAGCTGAGCCCTTCATTCCAGTGGGCACGTGGCACACCTCACAGCAGGCGTGGGCTCCTGTGTCCAACCCAAAGGAAGCTGGAGTGTATCGAATGAGAAATGGGAGGCTCTCTCCCTTCTCCTCCTTTTCCCCAGCTCTGCTCAGGTTTGTGTTTGGGGGGGGGTGGAAACTAAGCCTCTTTGCTGTGGACAGGAGCTCATGGTTTCTGAGCTGCAGGATGCAATAAGCAGTGGAGATTGGGGGAGGGGCAGTGTGTGCAAAGAGGTATGTGCTCTGAGAGCTGTGCTTGGAATCAGCACTAATTCAAGGCCCAGGTGTGGCAGATATAATGATGATCTAGAATTAGCTACACAATTGGTTAAAGAGGAGACGGTTTTATATCCTCACATTGAAACATAGAGGACAGAGAGACCTTACCGTCAAAAGTGGAGTGGGCAAGCCATAGACTACTTTTTTCTTTCTTTTTCTTCCTCTTTTTTTTCTAGGCACCATTTTACCTAAACTAGCACTGCCTTCAGCCCAGCAGTATGTCAGAAAGGATAGATATACCAATACAGCAGATGAGGCTGCTCTCAGCTAAAATATTTTTTTTTTAAAAACCCATAAGGCTCTGATAACCTTCATTTCTTATAGAACTGTAAGAATGTAAGAACTGTAGAGTTAGCAATAAAGACTATGACATCGATTATCACTGCATTTATAATAACTAATGCAGTCATCTTAATTCATTGTCTTCAACGAGCAGAATCTATTAGGTACCTCTGTGCTGCAGGTACCGTGCTAGAGACCAGGAAACAGCAAGGAAATGAACATGGCCCAGCCCTGCCTCACAGCTGGGCAGACAGACAGGCTTGCCCCAGACAGAAATGAAAGGTCATACCATTTTGTTCATATCAGGCAAGGGAAGGGCTTCCCTAGTGGCTCGATAGTGAAGAATCCACCTGTCAATGCACAAGACGTGAGTTCAGTCCCTGGGTTGGGAAGATCCGCTGGAGAAGGAAATGACAACCCACTCCAGGATTCTTGTCTGGGAATATCTCATGGACAGAAAAGCCTGGTGTGCTATAATCCATGAGGTCACAAAGAGTAGGACACGACTGAGGAGCTGACCAACAGCAACAGGCAAGTAAAAGCATACCAGCACTGCTAAAATCGCCCCTGAACCTCAGGGGCATAATTCATTTAGTAATCGTGATTTATGGAACATGTATTGCCCCACCTCCTGTTTACCTGGCTCCAGACGGAGTGCAATGAGTAGGATCTGACAGGTAGAAAAAGAGCAGGTGTTGTGTGAGGTCTCAGAGCTGCCTGATCAAAGGTGTAGGCTATGAACATGAGTCACGGGGTGATTGTTGGGTAATCAGATATGAGTAGGATGTTGAGGGGCGGCGGAGGCTCTCTGGCCCAAGTTGGACTTATTTTTGTTCCTGTTCAGCCTTGGGAATGCCATATCTGACCCTGCCGAATGGAGTCAGAGCCCTAAGGGCCTCCTAGGATTTTGCCCTTTAAAATGTATTCTATATCCCTATTAATCACTGCCAGGTATGCATACAAACTCCAAGCCAGTGGTTCCCAGCACGCTATTCATTTTGAAAATACCAATGCCCAGACCCTATTCAGAATAATTTAAACAGGATCTCAGAGGCTGAGGCCTAGGCAGAACTATATTTAAAACAAATATTTAAATAAATAAAATATTTATATAAAAGTAAATATTTTGAAATATATTTAAAAACTATATTTAAAACTTTATATACATTATATATATATAAATATAGTTTAAACTATAGTTAAAGCTGATTGAATCATTCTGCCCTTAATTTCTGGAAAAGAAACAAAGACGGAGCTGGCCAGTCGTCGTGAGCCCAGTGGATCCTGGGAGAGGTGGGCTGACTGGGACAGTTGTCTAATTATACCTCTATCAACAGAGAGACCCACGGTGAAAGCGGTTCTGAGCCTTGACAAACAGCTCCGTTCATTCTTTCCACACACACCTAACATATTCATGGTGGCGAAGTCGCTCAGTCGTGTCCGACTCTTTGCGACACTGTGGACTGTAACCTACTAGGCTTCTCCATCCATGGGATTCTCCAGGCAAGAATACTGGAGTGGATTGCCATTTCCTTCTCCAGGGGATCTTCCCGACCCAGGGATCAAACCCAGGTCTCCCGCATTGGAGGCAGGTGCTTTAACCTCTGAGCCACCAGGGAACATATTCATGTGCTGATCTGAATTGAATTCCCTGCACACTTTCCAGAAAAAAAGACTACGGGGTCAGTGTGTCTTGCACTAAGCTCGTGTAGATCTTTCATCCCAACTCTGATGGTAGAAGTTTCTCCAGTAGCACAGTCTTGGTGGAGATGTTTGTGGGATGGTAAAAGCATGTAAGATGGAGATGGTTATAAATTCAGGGACCTCAAAATACAGAAGGAGAAGATCGGTAAGAAATAATACAGTGACCACCGTTTAGACAAACCATGAGGATCTAATGGCCGTGAGGCTGTGCAAAAAGTTCCCTTGATTCTCACACTTTCTGGACCATTGAAAGTAATGATGTGGATGAGAGTAGCTTTGGGGAATAAAACAAATTTCATAAAGAAACCCACCAGGAACTTTCACACAGAAGCTGAAAGTGGTGGAAGGACAGTGAAAGGGTAAGATAAAGAAAATCAGATTATTTCTGGTGGCAATTTAAAGGTCAATGACTTTGAACCCGTCTTCTCTTTTGGATTTCTATCTCTATATACTTGGAACAATTTAACAACCTCCAGTTTTAAGTTTAATGCGTTAAAAATAAAAACCAATTTGAGGTGCGGCTCTCATATCACATTTTTGACAGCTTGGCTAGGTCTTGAGCTGAAGGGCACGACTTGGCGGTCATCCTGCTGGAGGTGAAAGACAGATGTGAAAAGAGTTTGTTATCATCAATATTAAGGATTACTGGCCCGGCCGTAGTTACTACGGTGGTTCTTGGTTCTGTTTCCTTCCCTGAACTTTCTTATCTAAGCCAAAGGGATAGTATGAAGGGGAACTGTGGCGAAGTACCCAATAGAATTTGGGGCACAGCCTCTGGTCTGCAGAGAGTTAAAACATTAAACAGAAAACCTAGTCATCAAAGAGGCAAATAATGATTCAAAGCCTGTGTGCCCAAGTTGTGTGTGTTTCTGTAAACCCTTTCAAGTCTTTCTGAATGTCAGTGGGACGTCAATGAATCATAACCTGATTGCAGGCTGGCTAAACAGCAAGGATGTCTAGGGCTAGTTGGATAAAAGAAAATGTTAGCTCAGAATAACTTTCTCAAAGAAGATATGTCTTCATGTTCCTTATTCTTTAGAAAGAAAAAAATACATATATCTTTCGATTGAATGACTAAAAATTTCATGCAGTAAAAGATGTGCAGGGCCGTGAGATCTACCCTCCAGGAAATTATTCAGCATCACTAAGACGAGTGTTGATTCATCTGTGCCCTGGTCTCTAGCATCCGAGGTTACGCTTTTCCATGGTGTGTGGAAGGATGTGCCTTCAGAATTAAAGCTGAGATCCCCTCTGCACATTGGTAACTGTAGTGACACGGGAGGTCTTTGTTTTTGTCATCACACGCTTCACTCTTCATCAGTGGATGAGGAGGAGTTGGAGATGGAGCGGTAACTAGGTCACCTTCCTAGCATCCCAGGGGCTCGCAAGCTGTGGCTCAGGACACTGCTGGAACCCAGAGCCTTCCCTGCGTTTCCACTTTGTATTGTTCCCCAGGTTCCCGCCTCCCACCTTCATTCAAAGTTTCTGTGCTCAGATGTGTGCTGGCCATACACAAAGGTGTCTGGCTGGTGAGCGGCGCATTCTAGGTGCCTCTAACACCCTCCCTATCATCGTCAAGTGTCCACCGATTTCACTGCCCACAGACAAGTCACCTGCACAGCTCATCTCTGTCACGTGTCTACGTTCTCAGAAGTGGATCTCATGAAAGATTTGAAAGCTTTTTTTGGTGCTTTTCTACCCTTTCCTCCTTCATAAGCAGTTTTATTATTACCGCCCATTTCCTGACACTTCCAGAGATTTAAATACTTAGCTGGTCTCAGTGGAAGCTGTGCTGTGCAAACTAAGTCGCGTCAGTCATGTCTGACTCTCTGTGACCCACGGATTGCAGCCCACCAGGCTCCTCTGTCCATGGGATTCTCCAGGCAAGAATACTGGAGTGGGTTGCCATGAGTGCTCCAGCGAATCTTCCCAACCTAAGGATCAAACCCATGTCTCTTACACTTCCTGCATTGGCAAGAAGGTTCTTTATCACTAGTGCCTGGGAAGCATCATCAATTCTGAGTTATTGCGCAAAAGATCTGTACTTACCTGTATAAGAGGGAGATGACGAGTAATAGAGTGATACTGCCCAAGTCAAACCAGGCTAGAACTGGGCCACGTTTATCCCTGATGTCTCCATAGGTCTTAGAACAGATCAGATATTAGCTGGTATTCTTATTATGAAGTACTGTGCCCACCTTTCATTGTATATGGAGTATCATTAGTTACTCATGACCGAAGCCAAGGTTTTGATTAAAGCAATTTCCTGAGCCGCTACCTAGAACACTCCACACACACACACGGTACATCGTCTTTGAAATTGCAGGTGAGACAAATGTAAAATAATCTGCCTCTGTTGGGACCTGTTTAAGGACATTTGCTGTCAACAAAGCATTCCCTTCAAAAGAAAGGAATATCTTTTTAAAACAAATTTGTAAATTGTTCCCATATGTGAGCAATGGGTCCATTCCCTTCTGAAATACTTTACATGCTTCTGAAAGACACCCCTTCCCTTCCTCCCCACCCTACCCCACACCCCGAGAATTTAAGAGGAATGCCCCAAATTCCTGCAGAGACAGTACATTTTCTTCTTCTACCCAGACAGCTGCCTCTTCCCACAGCTTCCACCCTCCCTGTGATGGTTCTAGGTGTTTGCCCCCAGACCCTCCTTACCTTGGTCACCACCAACTGCCCCAGACTACTGGGTCAGCCATCACTTCTGGACTCGTCTCACTCAGAGGCTCCAAACAGCCAGCCGTTTGCTCTGGGATTCCCCCTTCCTCCTTCTCACCTCCCGTCCTTTCACCCTTGAACCTGTGGTCTGCTGTCAATCAGTTCAGTTCAGTTCAGTTCAGTCCCTCAGTTGTGTCCGACTCTTTGCGACTCCATGAATCGCAGCACGCCAGACCTCCCGGTCCATCACCAACTCCTGGAGTTCACTTAGACTCACATCCATTGAGTCAGTGATGCCATCCAGCCATCTCATCCTCTATCGTCCCCTTCTCCTCCTGCCCCCAATCCCTCCCAGCATCAGAGTCTTTTCCAGTGAGTCAACTCTTCACATGATGTGGCCAAAGTACTGGAGTTTCAGTGTCAGCAATCATTCCCTCCAAAGAAATCCCAGGACTGATCTCCTTTAGGATGGACTGGTTGGATCTCCTTGCAGTCCAAGGGACTCTCAAGAGTCTTCTCCAACACCACAGTTCAAAAGCATCAATTCTTCGGTGCTCAGCCTTCTTCACAGTCCAACTCTCACATCCATACATGACCACAGGAAAAACCATAGCCTTGACTATACAGACCTTAGTCGGCAAAGTAATGTCTCTGCTTTAGGATCCCCTGTATCCAATACCCATGCATACATGCATGCTGAGTTGCTTCAGTTGTGTCTGACTCTTTGTAACCCTGTAGACTGTAGCTTGCCAGGCTCCTCTGTCCATGGGATTCTCCAGGCAAGAATACTGGAGTGGGTTGCCATACCCTCCTCCTGGGGATCTTCTGAATCCAGGAATCAAACTCATGTTTCTTATGTCTCTTTATGTTTCTTTCCCACTAGCACTGTACCTGGGAAGCCCCCATCCAATACCCACCCCTTGTTTTTTCAGTCTTCTTGCTCTGAGACCCATTGCCCCCAAGGACACCCCCCAACCCCCTGCAGCCCTCTCACATGGTGACCTTCAGGTCCCAGCCCCTCTTCTCGGAGGTGGACCAGGTATCTCCCTCTTGTTCATTGCTCTTTCCAGAAAGTTCTCCTCTGCCTCCCATCAAGGAAACCCCCAGGACTTGTGAAGTGCCTCTAACCCCTGCAGATCCTCACTCCACTGACTAGTGTGCATTCGCCATCTCCTTACCCAGTCTCACTTTCCTCTCCACCCAGCTTAGATTCCAAGAGCTTCTGTGACCTGCCCCTTGCATCTCCTTGTCCCTGTCTCCTTCCAGGTCAGTCTCCTGACCACCCCCATCCAATTCCATCTCCTCACACCTGCTCTGGGGCGGCCGAATGTGGCTGGAGGGAAAACATGGCACCCTGGGTGTAGGAGTCGTCCCATACCCATGAATTCACTGCCCCCAGGCTCAAGTTCCATCTCAGCTTCCGGTCACTGGACCACCTGGCAATGGCCAACCTGCTCCCTGCTTACCTTAAGAACCATCTCACATGTCTCTTCTTCCTTTCTTCCTTCGTCTTCCCTATCTTCCCATCTCCTCTTCCATCCTCTAAACTCCAACTGTTCCTGACTCTCAGCAGATGACCTCGCTTCTCATCCCCACTTGGCCCCTTCAGGAAATGTCAGAAAAGAAGACCCCCCCACCCCTTTCTTAAGAACTGTTTCCTTTCTCTCCTGCATCCCAGATTTTTCCTCCTCTGTGTCAAGACATTCCCGTCAGCATGTGAAACACTGCAGTCTCCTCCAGGGGGTATATCAAAGCATCTCTGAGCTGCTGTAGCTCTTCAAGCCTCATTTCTCTGCTCCCTGTAATAGTCAGCCTTTGCCAAAGGTTGTCTGTACTCACCATTTCTCTTTCATCAATCCGCACTATCTTTTGAGCCCACCTGAGTTAAGAGATTTACCAGCTAGACCAAAGAACTTCCATCTTCCCAAGCACAGTGGTCCGTTTTTGGTCCTCGTTTCCTGATCTTGCCTGACATCACAGCCTTCTAGTTCCGCTCCCAGCTCACCCTGGCCCTTCCTAGTGCCCTGTGAATTGTTTTCCATGCTCTCTGTGCCAACTCAGTATTGCAGTGTCCCAGCACTGTGCCCTCTGCTTTGCTCTCTTTGCACTCACATGCAAGGCTTCCATCTCCTCTCTTAACTTTATATGATATCTGTAAGCAGAACTCCAAAATTTTGCCTCAGGTCTGACCTCACTTCTGGAATTCCAGTTTTCCACTTCTGCTTTATTCTCTTTTCCGTCCTGTCCCGCAGGCACATCCCAGACGGCACTATTGATCTCACCTCCTAAAGCCATTCCGTTTCCACTGGCCCCTGTCTCAGTGAATGACATCTCTGGCCCCCGTTGTTCACACCACCAGCATCCAGGTCAGGTTTAATCTCTTCCACACCCACCTGCAATACAGAGGACCCAGATTCGATCTCTGGGTTGGGAAGATCCTCTGGAGAAGAAAATGGCAACCCGCTCCAGAAATCTTGCTTGAAGAATCCCATGGGCTACAGTCCACAGGGTTGGAAAGAGTCAGACACGACTGAGCGACTCACACACACACACACACACACACACACACACACACACACATACTTCCACACCCAGTAGCCCAGGCATCAGCAGATCCTCCCACCATTGATGCCAGACCAGCCCCTAGCTCGCCACCAGCCCCCAGTCAGGCCAGGTTCATCTCTCCTTGACTCCCTGTTGCTGCTTGACTCTCCCCAGACTGCCCTGACACCCATGAGGCGTCCTGTCTCCTGATCGCCTCCTGCTCACTCCCCTTCCATCACAGAGACTTTCTCTTCCCCTCACAGCAGCCCAGACCTTTCCCACCCCAGAACCTTTGTCTCTGCTCCTCTCTTGGCTTGGAAACCCCAGCCTGTGTCTTCAGTGTCTGGCTTCTCACCATCTGCCAGGTCTCTGCTGCCTTGCTGACTGTTCCCGGAGTACTTGGCCAACCACAAGTTTTCCCTGTTTTTCAGATGAGTTTATTTGTTTCAGTCTTTCAGTTTCCACACATAGGTGATACCCTGTAATACTGGTCTTTCTCTGTCTGACTTTACTTCATATGAGATTCTCTAGGTCCATCTAGGTTGCTGAAAATCACACTACTTCATCCCTTTTTATGGCTGAGCAGTACTCCATTGCATCATTGCATGTAATTACCACATCTTCTTTATCCATTCACCTGTCGATGGACATTGAGATTGCCTCCATGTCTTGGCTTTGTAAACAGTGCTGCTGTGAACCCGAGGTGCAGGTATCTTTTCAAATTAGAGTTTTTATGTTTTCAGTATGTCACATTGTAGTATTACCATGAGTTTTCACTTGTTTACTGTTTGACTTTGGGTGGCCCATTAACTCTCCAAAGCTCAGATTCTTTCTCTGTAAAATGGAAATAATAATAGTATCCAACCCATGAGACTGTTGAGAAAATCTTGGCCTGGAGTAAACAGCTTTTAAAATAGCATCTTCTAATTTTGGCTTTATCCTACCAGTCAAATAGAGTAATAATGAGAATTACGTAAAGAAAGACACAAATATTGAAATGAGTATAAATTCTGTTCTTGGTTAACTTTCATCTGACTGTGTTTGCAATGATTCCTTATAGAGAATTGAGTCCCTGAGAAAAGTCAGGGAAAAAAAGCCAAGAGAGTTGAAAATGGTTGTGTCTGTGAAGCAGGAGTTAAGAGTGGGGCAGGTATCTGTTTTTCCTCATTAATGTCAGTACTGTTTGACATCTTGCTTTGATAAAGCTGAACTTGAATTTAAAAAGAAAAATGAAAGAAAAAAGAAATACTGTAACATCTTAACAGGTTCTCAGGGGAAGAGGAGAGAGTGGAACTGTTGGTTATTTTTATTTTCTTCTTTGTGCTTTCTAAATACAAAATGATCCATGATGTACTTATTTAGTTTTCATAATGAAAAATGGTATATATGCTTTTCCTATAGTAACCAAATATTGGAAGGCGAATGGAGAATTAATTGATAGGAGAAAGAAATGGCAACCCACTCCAGTTTCCTTGCCTGGAAAATTCTATGGACAGAGGAACGTGGCAGTCCATGGGGTCACAAAGAGTCAGAAACGACTGAGTGACTGAGCACATTTTTAATATGCCCTAGTAATTCCTGGGGCACTGCCGAGAACACGGCAACCTAGGTATGACGGCTGAGCCCCAGTCATGCTGAAGGCCTTGAGCTGCTGGGACTGTGGGCATTTGTGGCAGAAAAGAGGCTCAAAACACTGTAAGGGAGATCAACCGGAAGGGACAATGGTCCTCGGCAGTCTGGTCACTAACGGATTGGTCCCAAGAACAGAAGGGTAAAGACTTTGGAAAACTTTAAAGCTGAAAAGAGGGCCAGACAGAGCTGGAGCCAGGTAGGCGAAACGTGGTTTCAGGGTCATCCTGAGCGTCCCCTATATTCATGCATGCTAAGTCGCTTCAGTCGTGTCCAACTGTTTGCAACCCTCTGGACTGTAGCCCACCAAGCTCCCCGGTCCATGGGATTCTCCAGGCAAGAATGACTGGAATTCCAGTTTTCCACTTCTGCTTTATTCTCTTTTCCGTCCTGTCCCGCAGGCACATCCCAGACGGCACTATTGATCTCACCTCCTAAAGCCATTCCGTTTCCACTGGCCCCTGTCTCAGTGAATGACATCTCTGGCCCCCGTTGTTCACACCACCAGCATCCAGGTCAGGTTTAATCTCTTCCACACCCACCTGCAATACAGAGGACCCAGATTCGATCTCTGGGTTGGGAAGATCCTCTGGAGAAGAAAATGGCAACCCGCTCCAGAAATCTTGCTTGAAGAATCCCATGGGCTACAGTCCACAGGGTTGGAAAGAGTCAGACACGACTGAGCGACTCACACACACACACACACACACACACACACACACACACACATACTTCCACACCCAGTAGCCCAGGCATCAGCAGATCCTCCCACCATTGATGCCAGACCAGCCCCTAGCTCGCCACCAGCCCCCAGTCAGGCCAGGTTCATCTCTCCTTGACTCCCTGTTGCTGCTTGACTCTCCCCAGACTGCCCTGACACCCATGAGGCGTCCTGTCTCCTGATCGCCTCCTGCTCACTCCCCTTCCGTCACAGAGACTTTCTCTTCCCCTCACAGCAGCCCAGACCTTTCCCACCCCAGAACCTTTGTCTCTGCTCCTCTCTTGGCTTGGAAACCCCAGCCTGTGTCTTCAGTGTCTGGCTTCTCACCATCTGCCAGGTCTCTGCTGCCTTGCTGACTGTTCCCGGAGTACTTGGCCAACCACAAGTTTTCCCTGTTTTTCAGATGAGTTTATTTGTTTCAGTCTTTCAGTTTCCACACATAGGTGATACCCTGTAATACTGGTCTTTCTCTGTCTGACTTTACTTCATATGAGATTCTCTAGGTCCATCTAGGTTGCTGAAAATCACACTACTTCATCCCTTTTTATGGCTGAGCAGTACTCCATTGCATCATTGCATGTAATTACCACATCTTCTTTATCCATTCACCTGTCGATGGACATTGAGATTGCCTCCATGTCTTGGCTTTGTAAACAGTGCTGCTGTGAACCCGAGGTGCAGGTATCTTTTCAAATTAGAGTTTTTATGTTTTCAGTATGTCACATTGTAGTATTACCATGAGTTTTCACTTGTTTACTGTTTGACTTTGGGTGGCCCATTAACTCTCCAAAGCTCAGATTCTTTCTCTGTAAAATGGAAATAATAATAGTATCCAACCCATGAGACTGTTGAGAAAATCTTGGCCTGGAGTAAACAGCTTTTAAAATAGCATCTTCTAATTTTGGCTTTATCCTACCAGTCAAATAGAGTAATAATGAGAATTACGTAAAGAAAGACACAAATATTGAAATGAGTATAAATTCTGTTCTTGGTTAACTTTCATCTGACTGTGTTTGCAATGATTCCTTATAGAGAATTGAGTCCCTGAGAAAAGTCAGGGAAAAAAAGCCAAGAGAGTTGAAAATGGTTGTGTCTGTGAAGCAGGAGTTAAGAGTGGGGCAGGTATCTGTTTTTCCTCATTAATGTCAGTACTGTTTGACATCTTGCTTTGATAAAGCTGAACTTGAATTTAAAAAGAAAAATGAAAGAAAAAAGAAATACTGTAACATCTTAACAGGTTCTCAGGGGAAGAGGAGAGAGTGGAACTGTTGGTTATTTTTATTTTCTTCTTTGTGCTTTCTAAATACAAAATGATCCATGATGTACTTATTTAGTTTTCATAATGAAAAATGGTATATATGCTTTTCCTATAGTAACCAAATATTGGAAGGCGAATGGAGAATTAATTGATAGGAGAAAGAAATGGCAACCCACTCCAGTTTCCTTGCCTGGAAAATTCTATGGACCAGCAGCCTGGCACTCCATGGGGTCACAAAGAGTCAGAAATGACTGAGTGACTGAGCACATTTTTAATATGCTCTAGTAATTCCTGGGGCACTGCCGAGAACACGGCAACCTAGGTGTGACGACTGAGCCCCAGTCACACTGAAGGCCTTGAGCTGCTGGGACTGTGGGCATTTGTGGCAGAAAAGAGGCTCAAAGCACTGTAAGGGAGATCAACCGGAAGGGACAATGGTCCTCGGCAGTCTGGTCACTAACGGATTGGTCCCAAGAACAGAAGGGTAAAGACTTTGGAAAACTTTAAAGCTGAAAAGAGGGCCAGACAGAGCTGGAGCCAGGTAGGCGAAACGTGGTTTCAGGGTCATCCTGAGCGTCCCCTATATTCATGCATGCTAAGTCGCTTCAGTCGTGTCCAACTGTTTGCAACCCTCTGGACTGTAGCCCACCAAGCTCCCCGGTCCATGGGATTCTCCAGGCAAGAATGCTGGAGTGGGTTGCCATGCCCTCCTCCAGGGGATCTTCCCAAATCAGGGATCAAACCCGAGGCTCTTATGTCTCCTGCATTGGCAGGTGGGTGCTTACCACTGACACCACCTGGGAAGGGCCTCTGAGCATCCTGTTTTCATTTAAATACAATCATCAGGCCAAAGCAGAGTTGCAAAGGGATCACTGATTCCACACCTGGAAAGGAAAGCCAGTGCTCAGGGTAGGTCCTCCCAGCATCCGGCTGTCTGGAGGGAGCAGGAGGTGGGTCTCAGTGAGCTCTCCTTCTGTTAACCTGGGTGATGGAGAAGCAGAGATCTGAGATCTGCCCTGACAGACTGGAGAAATGTTTCGCAAATTCGAATGCTCTGAACGCCCAGTGTCAGGAGGTGAGGAATCGCCATCCCTTCCCCTCCTGATGGGCGCGTGCTGTGTTGTCTGTTGCAGGACGGATGGTCACAGTATCACTTCGTAGCCTCATCTTCAACCATCGAGAGGGATCGGCAAAGACCCTACTCCTCGTCCCGCACGCCCTCCATCTCCCCCGTGCGCGTGTCCCCCAACAACCGCTCAGGTAAGAGGGTCCCAGGGCCAGCTATCTGCTTCCCTTGGATCCAAGCCCCTTAGCTGACCCAGCAGACCGGAGGGCCATCTCGACTGGGACGTTTGTTAGAAATGTCAAATGCATCTGTTTTCTTTCTATAGCAGGGGTGATTCTGTATTCTGTATCCACAAACTCAGAACAGACATCTCTCTGATAGAGTTCTGCAAATCTCTAAGAGGTGTCATAGGCATGAAATACACATCCTGGACTTGCATTCAGGGAAAAATAAGAATAAACTGAATCACCAAGTGTTTGCAAGTCAGGCTCTTCCATAGACATTTTTCCAACTTCAGATAGTTTAAGTTGCATTTTATTGATTGTAATTGGGATACAAAGTAGGAGGAAGAGGGTGTGCTCTTCCCTCCTTGAGAGTGACGTGCACTGGAGAGCTGTCATTACAGCCTTCATTACTGTTCTGTACCTGATTGGCTTTTTATTATTACCTGCAAACCAGCAGATAAGTTATTTGCATATTCCCTTATAAACAACCGTGACTTTTAAAACATTCAATTTAATTTTTTCTAATTTTGTTCCATCTTTTAGAAAAAATTTTAGTGACATATAATTGGTATGCAACACTATATAAGTTACAGGTGTACAATATAGTGATTCACAATGTTTAAACATTATGCTCCATTTATATTATTGTACAATATTAGCTGTATTCCCTGCACTGTACACTATATCCTTCTAGCTCATTTTATACAAAGTAATTTATACCTTCTAACCCCCTACTTCTCTATTGCCCCTGCGTTTGTCTCATTTTTATTGCTTAACTTGGGAACTAGCTTTTCTTCTCTACTTGTAAAGACACCTTATTTTTAAACCCTTTTTCAGTCACTTTATGTAATGCCAAAGATTAAAGAACTCATTGAAGGAAAAATATGAACATATTTCTTAATATATAAGTGGCATAGACTTTATTATTGATTTATTCTAGCATGCAATGAATAATTATACTCACACATTCAGGTATATAAGCCTTTATTTAACAAAAGTTTTTCCTTGCCCTTCACTGCCCTCCTCCTGCCAAAGAACTATATTTTCTGGAACCACTTCTCAAAGGACACAGTACAGAGTGCCCTCAGCAGGGTGTCCCCTCTGCCCTTGAGCACATTTGTCACGAAACTTTACATTATGCTTTACTATCAGAGCAGTGGGGAAAATCAGAAATGAATGGGGACTATTTGATTGAAATAAATTACCTTCTCCCGGCCCCTTGAAAGGTTTTATTTTTAGTGCTATGTTATTGCTTGTAACATTTAGCTTCACACTGAACTAGAATTAGGAAACCTTGTGTAATTCAAGAAAGTGCCACTTTTCTCAGAAGCATGGAGGTGGCCTTTTACACATCGTATTTTCATAATTCTTAAAAGATAAGGAGATCAAACCAGTCAATCTTAAGTCAGGAAATCAACCCTGAATATTCACTGGAAGGATTGATGCTGAAGCTGAAGCTCCAGTCCTTTGGCCACCTGATGCAAAGAGCTAACTCATCAGGAAAGACCCTGATGCTGGGAAAGATTGAGGGCAGGAGGAGAAGGGGATGACAGAGGATGAGATGGTGGGATGGCATCACTGACTCGATGGACATGAGTTTGAGCAAACTCAGGAAGATAGTGATGGACAAGGAAGCCTAGCATGCTGCGGTCCATGGGGTCACGAAGAGTCAGACACAACTGAGTGACTGAACAACAACGAAAAAGTAGAGCAGTGAGTCTGGGAAGCTCAAGGATGGTGTCTTTCTAAGAGCTCTAATTATGAAGAACCAGTCCGTGTTAGGAAGATGGAATCATATAATAAATTGGAAGGTTCCCAGGAAGAAAAGCACTGCCTTTCAAGATGCCAGCATCCCAGAGAGGCAACTAGAGTCCCACCTGGTAGTCCCCTGGCACAGCATATCGAAAGCACCCAATAAACACTCGTGGGTGTGATTTGATTTTTCCAGGAGCATCATCCTAGATTGCTGGAGACTTGGACCACTGTGTGTGAGGTCTCCGGAGATAATTACACACTTGACATAGTTTCATAAAGCCCGCCATCTGTGCAGTATTAGATTCTCATTTTAAAAGCTTTGTTCAAGAGGCTCCAAAATATTGTCCCTTCGTATTTGTTGACAGTGACTCATAAAAGGCCAGTCTTTATGCAGTAGACCTGCAACAGAGGAGCAAGGGCAGGAAGGGACTCTCCCAGGAGAGAAAGATGGAGAGAGAAGAGAGGAGAGAGGGCAGAGGTGGAAGGGGTGAGCAAGACACAGTAGCCTGGGTGCTGAGCATGTGCAGAAACTGGAACCAGAGCCCTGTTGAGATACGGAGAATAGTTGCAAGTTTCTTCCCTGGTTTCCCATTGGATTTACACCCAGAGATCTGGTCCAGCTCACTGGGTGAGAGGAGCCAAGTGTAGCATCCATGTATTTTTGAGTATTTCAGGTAATTAATTCTGATGGGTAGCCAGGATTAGAAACCTCTAAGGGTTTCAAGAGCTGAGCAGTGAGCTTCGATTTTATTTGGCAGGTCTGAGAGGTGGATAGGGGGCCTTTCAGGAAAGGATGGATAAAGGCTCCTTTTGTTAACTTCCCATCACCGGACTGAGACATCCACTGAGCCTCTCCCTTTTATTTATTCTGGCTTTATTTCCTGACCTGATGAAGAGCTCCTCAAGTTTAGAAAGTGGGCTGTGACTCGTGTTTCTGTCCCCGATGTCTGGCTTGGGGCTTTGTCCATAGAAGATACTAAGTTCAATGAAAGCAATCAAGTGACTCAGGGAACAGGCAGGCCCAGTGGGCTGGACCTGGGGGACCCTGCAAAGAGTGTAGAACCAAAAGCAGGAGGGTAAACTGAGGCTTGACTGGGGAGGGGCTTGGACACCAGTGAGAGAAGGAGAGATTTATCCTAAAATCCAGAGCTCCCCAGAGATTCCCTAGCCTTAATAATCACCAAGTGTACTTACTAAATATTGATTTCTAGGCTCATATACTGAAAATTCCGATTCAAAATTTCAGGGATCTGGTTTTAGGGTCCCCAGATTCTCAGGTGAGTCTCAAGGTTAAACAAGTTTATGAAGTGCTGCCCTCAGGCATGGAAGATGGGACTGACTCCATGCCTGCACTCTAGTGAGATGCAATTGACTAAGCTTGGGATGCGAGTGGCCTCACTGAGGAGCATGGAGACCAATCTGAGGTCAGCCTGTAAGATGCGCACATAATGGCTGCCTTAGCACCGGCACACTCACTTAACCTCCACTTCTCCACATTGCTTAGTTGCTCCCACTCCATCTAATCTTTTTAAAAAACAAAACTTCTTTTTGTTTGTTTCTTTCAGTCCAAGGAAATCTTTTCTTCTGTTCTGGTACCAGTTTGTTAAACCCAGGGAGGTCTAATTACAACCTGTCATTTTAGAAATAAGACCCAAAGGGTTGACAGGGCTCAGTTTCCAGGTCTGACAGGCAGATAATATCAAGGGTGCAAAGTGTGTGTGCAAGATTATTGAGGGCATTTGAAATGGAGCAAGGACACTCATCAGAAGACAGGCGCCCTCCTCATACCATGGCCCCAGCCACCTCTGCAGGTTGATGGAGAGGATCTTGGAGGTGGGACTACACTGGCCCGGCAAATAGCCTCTGCCTTCCTTTACAGCCATTTCTGCGTGACTCAGAATTTAAGCAAAACTCATCTGATTTAGTCAGAGATTCTTCAATATCAGTCATCACTCTTCTGAAACACATCTAATTTTTCAAAAGGAAAGAGAAAACTAAGTTCAATGAAAGCAATCAAGTGACTCAGGGAACAGGCAGGCCCAGTGGGCTGGACCTGGGGGACCCTGCAAAGAGTGTAGAACCAAAAGCAGGAGGGTAAACTGAGGCTTGACTGGGGAGGGGCTTGGACACCAGTGAGAGAAGGAGAGATTTATCCTAAAATCCAGAGCTCCCCAGAGATTCCCTAGCCTTAATAATCACCAAGTGTACTTACTAAATATTGATTTCTAGGCTCATATACTGAAAATTCCGATTCAAAATTTCAGGGATCTGGTTTTAGGGTCCCCAGATTCTCAGGTGAGTCTCAAGGTTAAACAAGTTTATGAAGTGCTGCCCTCAGGCATGGAAGATGGGACTGACTCCATGCCTGCACTCTAGTGAGATGCAATTGACTAAGCTTGGGATGCGAGTGGCCTCACTGAGGAGCCTGGAGACCAATCTGAGGTCAGCCTGTAAGATGCGCACATAATGGCTGCCTTAGCACCGGCACACTCACTTAACCTCCACTTCTCCACATTGCTTAGTTGCTCCCACTCCATCTAATCTTTTTAAAAAACAAAACTTCTTTTTGTTTGTTTCTTTCAGTCCAAGGAAATCTTTTCTTCTGTTCTGGTACCAGTTTGTTAAACCCAGGGAGGTCTAATTACAACCTGTCATTTTAGAAATAAGACCCAAAGGGTTGACAGGGCTCAGTTTCCAGGTCTGACAGGCAGATAATATCAAGGGTGCAAAGTGTGTGTGCAAGATTATTGAGGGCATTTGAAATGGAGCAAGGACACTCATCAGAAGACAGGCGCCCTCCTCATACCGTGGCCCCAGCCACCTCTGCAGGTTGATGGAGAGGATCTTGGAGGTGGGACTACACTGGCCCGGCAAATAGCCTCTGCCTTCCTTTACAGCCATTTCTGCGTGACTCAGAATTTAAGCAAAACTCATCTGATTTAGTCAGAGATTCTTCAATATCAGTCATCACTCTTCTGAAACACATCTAATTTTCAAAAGGAAAGAGAAAGAAAGGAAAGGAGAGAAAGGGAAAGAAAAGAAAGAAAAAGAAATCAAGATGGAGCTCATTCTTAAAACTGTCCCATACGCCTTGAGCAGGTCACAGCCCCATGAGGGTGTCTCTCTTGGGAACATGCGCCCAGGATATAGTATTTAGTTCCCTGCCTCCAAGTTGCATGGCCCCTTAACTAGAAAGTACTGTGTGACATGGAATAAGGGGAGGGGGAAACAGAAGTCAAAAGAACAAAAATAAAAATCAATCGACAGGTCCGTGTACACATACTGACCTGTGCTGAGCCCAGTGCCCTTATGACTGCACGTGTTTGTGTGAGAAGCTGTACGTGCTGTGGGATGACACGCAGAAAGTGACCCTTTCGATTTCTTTATGTAGCAAGTGCCCCAGCTTCACCTCGGGAAATGATCAGCCTCAAAGAAAGGAAAACAGACTATGAGTCCACCGGCAGCAACGCCACTTACCACGGAACTAAAGGAGAACACACTTCCAGGAAAGACACCATGACAGGTGAGCTGGGCGAGTTTGCTCCGAGGAGCTGGTGATGGGACTCGGGGCAGGGCAGAGGGTGCGGACATCAGACTTCAGCTCAGCAGCTCAGCAGGACGTGAGAGCTCGACAGCCAAGATTCCCAGGGACTGGCGATGAGATGAACCTGGGGGTCTAAACACGGAGCATCTTGTTCCTGGAGGAGCTGGGAGAATCCTCGGTCTTTCTTTTCCCTATCCCTTTCCTTCTCACTTTCCCAAATTGTGCTGTTGTTTGTTGTCTAGTCACTAAGTCGTGTCTGATTCTTTTGCGACCCCCATGGACTGTATAACCCACCAAGCTCCTCTGTCCATGGGATTTCCCAGGCAGAAATACTGGAGGAGGTTGCCATTTCCTTCTCCATTGTCCAGCTCATGATAGTCTCTCAAATTAGAGAAGGAGGTCACCATAGAGTTCTTCCCAGTTGGCATAACCCAAGATGGTGGTCAAGCTTTGCCCATTAGGAGTGGGGAAAGAAAGAGGGTGGGGAAAGAAGGAGAGGGGAGATGGGAGGGGAAGGGATGGGAAAGACACAACAGAAGAGAAACTCAGGGAAACCCTCAGAACTGCTGTTGAGACATTTTCCCCCCTTGACATGAAACCAACCTCTTAACATGGTGAACTCCCAAGAAGCCTCGTGAGATCCACTGACCTGTTTCCCTTCTGATCTGTCATGCCCTTCATCCTTCACTCCCCCAGTCACATCGGTTGGCTCATCAGCTGGGACTCTGCAGAGGCCAAAATTGGTACCATCCACCCAGCCCACCCGGGCCAGCCTGCCTAATGACCAGCCTTGACCTCAGCCCTCCTCCCTTCTGTACAGTTTCCTTGGCTCGGGCTCCATGTCCACATTCATTGTCTTCTCCAGCCTCCCCACACACCTACCTCCCACCCCGGGTTTGCCCCTCCTCTGGAAGCAAGACTTGCCGTATTGATGTGTATACATGTGTTGTGTGTATGCATGTGTTGTGTGTGTGTGTGTGTTATGTGTGGGGGGTGGGTGGCAGGGGTAGCGGGTGGGGATATGCCTCAAAAGCAGAGCTGCCAGAACCATCGGGATCTCTTCTAACCCAGGATCCCACACCCTTTGCCAAGCAGATGTGGAGATGAGCCCCTCCTGAAAATAGACCATAGGAACTTCAACAGAACAGGCCAGATTAGGGTATTCATAAAACTGGGGTACCAGGGTACAGTCCTAAACAGACACTGAGCCCCCTTATCCGAAGACTCCTAAGAGTCTGAGCTGTAATTCCTCGATATTATTTAGGTGTAGAGCTGCAGGGAAGCAGAACAGACAAATTGGATGATTTATTAACTTGTCTTCTGGATCCAGAGCGTCTAAGATGAATTTTTCTAATGGGAACTGTATTTACCCCAGAGGCAGTGTTTTTCCATAGCAACTCTACCAGCTGCCAAACGAAAAGCATCATAAACAGATGCTCATGGTCCCCATCCTCAGCTCAGCGCCCTGCCTCCGTGTACACCACCAGGGAACACTCACCCTCCTGCCTGAAACATCTCCTGAATGGGGGAACTAACACATTGCAGAGGACATACCTTTTTTTTCGGCCAAGGCATGTGAGATCTTACCTTTCCCCCTAGAGATCGACCCTCTGCCCCCTGCAGTGGAAGGATGGAGTCTTACCCACTGGGCCACAAGGGAAGTCCAGTGTAGGCTGTAACTTTTGATTCTCATTCCCTGGTTCATTTATCCCCATAAGTGTTGCCCCCTGTGGTAGATGAGTATAAACAAAGGAGCTTATGAATCTGAATGCTGAGCAGCTGAGACTATACTGATTACTCCAGAGCAGTGGAGTAAAATTCACCTGAGCCTTCTTTTTTGATTATTATTGCCCCAGGTAGCCACATCACCATCAGGCAGGGATGAAAAACTGAGACTATAATTATGAGAATAATTGTGAAATCAACTGCTTTGTTGTTATTTAAGCTGACCTTTTTTCTTTAACTCTCCCACCCAGTAGAATCATTCAAAAGGTTTTTCAGTGTGGGTATGGTTTCGCTGAAATAGTTCCAGTGGTATATGATCATGTCCTCAGACATCAGAGAATAAGAAATAAAATCTAACATATTTCTAGATGTTTAATCTTCCCAGAAAATGGCAGGAACCTTGAAAACTCCAGTGTTGAGAGAGATGTCATTTTTCAAACTTGTTTAGAGGCTTAAACACTTCTCTCTATACTTAAAAACGCAGTTCAACACTCTACTACCAGTCTCGCAGCGGGCCTAGAAGTACATGAGATCATCACTGAATATTTATACAAGAAGGTTCCCTTTAAGCCAACGAGTCCTGCGTAGAAGTTAGTTGTTATCACTGTGTCGTTGATGGTGGCAGTGGGGGTGATGACGCGCGTGGTGCTGGTGATGGAGGAGGTGGGGGTATTGGGAGTGAGGGTGTTGGCGATCGTGGTGGTGGTGGTGAGACTGCAGGGTGTTTGCCCTCTTTTATGGGCTTCCCTGGCAGCTCAGCTGGTAAAGAATCCACCTCCAATGCAGGAGATCCTAGTTCGATTCCTGGGTTTGGAAAATCCCCTGGAGAAGGAATAGGCTACCCACTCCAGTATTCTTGGGCTTCCCTTGTGGCTCAGATGGTAAAGACCTGCAGTGTGGGAGGACCTGTGTTCAATCCCTGGGTTGGGAAGATCCCCTGGAGAAGGGAAAGGCTACCCACTCCAGTATCCTTTCCTGGAGAATTCCATAGACAGAGGAGCATGAGAGGCTACAGTCCCTGGGGTCAACACAGCTGAGTGACTTTCACTTTCACATGTTGGTATGAACAAGCCCCCAGCCAAGCTGGGCAGGCATCAGCATTCCATGCAGGAATGCAAATGATGAATTGCCAACCTCCGCTCAGCTTCCCTTTAGGAAATACCCATCATTTCAGTGTTTACTTGCAGATCAGATTTCTTAGAACTTGCATATCCAACACAGTACTTTTTCTTCTTCCCCAATAAATCTAGGGGGCATTGAAAGTTCAGTGTCTTGAAAAAATATCTGAAAAGCTACCATCTTCGTTATTTCTCAGGCATCAGAAAACATCCTAAACCATTCCCCCACTTGCTGTGGGAAAACCATGGGAAGCTTCACCCTCAAAATGCAGCGTATAAAAGCTTTAAAGTGAAAAGCAGTTTCTTGCCTTATCATCCGCTCTTCTGAGCTCTCAGAAATGCAGATCCATCTGGGTTTTTATTCCAGACTCCCCCGCCACAACCTCTGTATTCATTTTCTGGCTTAGGGGGCATCTCATTTCTCTCCTGTTTATCTGCCACTGAAGGGCCCTTGGAAAGCCAGAGTCAGCTGTTCACTCAGGCATGCAGAACTGTTACAGCTATTTTTCACGGTCATGATTCCCTGGGAGCATTACATGCTCAGAAGTATGCATTGGAGGAGGGCTGTGTGATCCCAGCAGCTGCAAGCCTGACTTCAGAATTCACCTGCGGATTTTGCCCTCCCGCCTGAGCCCCCCAAATACCTTAGCATCCAATGGTCGACCCCGTTTTGCCAATGTCTGTCTCTGTCATGCCTTTAAAGTCATTTTAATGTTCAGTGTGATGATTCAGTTGGAAGTTGGTGGTGGCGATTTAGTCACTAAGTCACTCTTGTGACCCCGTGGACTGTAGCCTGTCAGGCTCCTCTGTCCATGGGATTCTCCTGGCAAGAATACTGGAGTGGGTTGCCATTTTCTTCTCCAGGGGATCTTCCTGACCCAGGAATCAAACCCAGGTCTTCTGCATTGCAGGCAGCTTCTTTACCAACTGAGCAAAAATGGGGCCTCTACAAAAGAAGAAAGGCATTTTCCTACCAGTCTACTCTTTGCTAAGATACATGAAGGGCAGAGCACCCAGGAGGGACATATACTTCACATGTCAAAAGAGGCCACAAGTTCAATCTCAACTACACAATCTCCTTTAAACAGGTGAAGTGGGCCAAAAATCAGAAGAGAGGAACTTCCAGTAGAAACATCTTTAGCTCAGAAGCCGTAACAGAAAGGGAAACCGAGGCTTTAAAAATGCACATTCTGGCCCCCTCCAAATGCATTTTATTCTGAGTAACAGGAAAAAATTTTTCACCTTATCCTTGAAGTGACATTTTCCATCAGCAGATGATAGCTCCAAAGGCAGATTTTTCTAAGGTTTACTCATTCATTCATTCACTCAGCAAATAAAGCACTCAGTCTGTGAGCATGCCCTGAGCCCAGGCACTGTCCCAGAGGCTGGGGAAACCTATAAAAGTGGCAGGGTGGACGGAGCTCTGTCCTCAAGGAACTTCTTGTCTCCTTGATAAAGAGAAGTAATAGACAAGGTAAACAATAGGACAAGGTTGTCAACAAGGTAATAGCAAACAGTGTTGGGTATAATGGAGAAAATAAATGGGGTCATAAGACAGAGGGTGTCAAGTGGGCGGGGTTCCTTTAACTAACAAGGTCGAGGAGGAGTCCTTTGAGCTGAAACCTGAATACCTATAAGGAGAGGTAGTCTAGAGACTGGAGGATGTGAGTTCCAGGAGAAGGCTCAAGAAGACTAACATCTTGGATGCAAAATAAACTTGGGTGCTCAGGCCAGGAAGGAGGGCCAGGGTAGCCCCCTGAACCAGGGAAGAAGAATGGGAAATGCTACAGGAAGTCAGGTGGAGTCTAGATCACACAGAGCTACAGAGACAGTAATGGAGCTCAGCTTTTACCATAATCACAGAGAGCAGGGCATTGCAGTGACATAGTCCAATCTGTCTAACAAGATGATGGCTTAGCTGCTGGGACCAGAGTGGATGGAGGAGCAGATTAGGCAGAGTGGAAGCCGGGCTGTTGAGGAGGATGCTGTAGCAGTGATCCAGGCAAGGGATGGTGGTTTCCATGGTAATGCAAAGACAGGAGCGATGGGCATCCAACCAGTCTCTCTCGGAGTGGCTTTAAAGTGGGAAATGGGCTGTCAGCTCCCACATTCTAAGCAGAATTCCCAAGAAGAATTTTATTGCACAGCTATTATGTGCTTTTAGTAATGATCATGGGCGGAGTGATAGATTATGCTGACTTAGTGTCTAGAGTAACTGGCGTCCGTGAGAGAAGAGATGATGAGACATCCAATTTCATGATCCCATAGATACTAGAAGCAAAAGGTACGTTTTTCTTGATATCTGAAGTGTTTTATGGGCTTCCCTGGTGCCCCAGAGATAAAGAAGCCTCCTGCCAATGCAGGAGAGATGCGTTCGATGTCTGGGCTGAGAAGATCCCCTGGAGGAGGAAATGACAGGGTTCCCCTGGAGGAAGAAATGTCCATGAAATTTTGTTCATGGACAGGTATTCAGGTTTCGGCTCAAAGGTCTCCTCCTTGACCCTGTGTCTAGTATTGCCTGGAAATGTACATGGCCAGAGCAGCCTGTAGAGTCCATGGGGTCACGAAATAATTGGGCACAATTTAGTGACGAAACACAACAAGAGTGTCTTATAGCCTGCTGATGCTCGACAGGCAATGTTTTCCAGAGCTTTTTTAAACTGGGACCATTTAGCAGCTAAAACAGGGCATCTTGCCCTGGGCCCTTCCTCAGGGCCTGTGGCAGGCGTCTCAAGGGCTCCAGGTGAGGAAGCAGCCAGGTGGGCATCTTGCCCGGGTTTTTGGAAGCTGCTGGCAGCTGGAGGAGACCTTTCCTGCCTTTTGTCTAGACCACAGGCTGGTCTCGAGCCAGGATGCGGGCTTCCGTCTCTGTGTAGAACAAGACTCCAGCGCCACAGATGTGCAGGGCCAAGACGGGCGGGACTTCCTGCCTGTCCATCAGACGGCTGAGAAATGAACTGTCTCAGCGATGATCAGGCCCTTCTGTGAGCTCAAATTAGAAATTTCACTCTTGTCATTCTCCAGCTAAAAGCTAAGCGGCTGATCCAGATTCCTGCACGCTTCAGTGCAGGTGACAGGCTTTTATTATCTGCCGGTGTTCACCAGGAGGAAAAAAAAAAGAAGACCGCAGCACTGGCAAGATGACCATCTGTTTGCTGCGCCTGCCCTGGCCCCATCTCCAAGCTGAATGTTATTATAAGAGGCTGACAGGCTGCGGGGATTTTATATTAGTGCATAACTTCTTCTTTCTTAATATTGGTATGTAAAATGAGGTATTCAGGGCGAAAGAACTTCTTCCATTTGGAATGGTCCATGTGATACCCAAGCGTGGTCAGGGCAAATCCTGGCCTCGATAACCATCATTCCTCCTTTGAAATCTTGCATTCTTTGCTAATACTTTTGTTTCCCTTTCAGCTCAAACTACTGGAATTTCAACTTTGTATAGGAATTCATATGGTGCGCCCGCTGAAGACATCAAACATAACCAGGTAAGGAAGAGGCAGCACACTGGCGTTCGTGTCTCCCTTCGTCTCCTGTGAAATAGCTTGGAATCGTAAAAGAGATTAGCTTCTATTTAACGTGCATAAAAGGGCTTGCCAGGTGGCACAGGAGTAAAGACTCTGCCTGCCAGTGCAGGAGATACAAGAGACATGGGTTTGATCCCTGGGTCAGGAAGATCCCCTGGAGGAGGAAATCAACAACCCACTCCAATATTCTTACCTGGAAAATTCCATGGACAGAACAGCCTGGCAGGCTATAGTCCATGAGATCACAAAGAATCAGACATGACTGAAAAAAAAACAACAAAAAGAAAAGAACGTCCCCCACTGCTCTCCACTCATGTGTGACACCATACCCACATGGGTGGTGGCAGTCAACGGAACAGCCTTGAATTTGAAAGCCATCTTTATTTCACTACAACCCCATGCGTTATCTAGTAGTAGAAAGCAGATTTTCCTACTGTGATGCAAACCTGAAAGAAAGGCCCAAATGTCCAAGTGTAAGATGCTGGTTACGAGACAGATTGTCTAATTACTAGGCGTGGATTAAGGCACTGCTGTAACCCAGCCAGTTCTCATTTGGAAGAAAGCATCCCTTGTACATGACAGTTACCAGAGAAATAGACACGTCAAGCTGAATGTGAGCAACTGAATGAAAGGCATTGTGTCGTGCCTCGCTGCTCAGGCGCATGGGAGTACCGGCAGCATCAGCGTCACCTGGGAGCTTGCTGGGGACACAGAAGAGACACCTCTCCGGCCCCATAACCCTCACACATTCAGGGTCTTCTGCATCAGAGTTGCATTTTAGCTAGGTGTCTAGGTGTTTTGCATGGCTGTTCAAATTTGAGGAGCCTTGGCTGGTAGACACTTAATCTATCTGTGTGTGTGTGATTCAGCAAATATTCCTTGACGGCTCATTGTCTCCGTGGTTCTGTGGGAACTGTAAAAGCAGGAGGGCACCTCCTCTGCTCCTTTATTGAACGATAACTTCCCACTTGTCCTGCCCCGTGGTGGGCATCACAGAAGGATGGTCTTTATAGCTCTTGGCCACTAGCCATCACTGTCAGAGCTGGCTTCTTCTGGTTTCGGCAGCCACGCTCTTGCTGTGTGTCAGGAAGGTTGTACCAGAAAGATACACCTGGAAGCTGCTTGCTTGATCACAGTAAGCAGATAAAAGGAGACGTGGAAGGGAAACGTGCTGTTTTTGAACAGTTGGCACCACCCGAATGGTCAAATACAACCAACATACCTCCACAGCGAATGCATCTCATCAACCGACGGCCGTACCACTGGGCCCGTGAGCAGATCTGATCCCTTTAGCCGCAGCTGCCATCAGCCATCCTAGGTGATTCGTTCTCACAGGCTCTCAGAACTGCAGAACTCAACCTGAGAAGGGATTGACATGGGCTGTTATGACCGATACAGATGAACTGCAGAAGGTAACTCCCCAAGATAAGAGGCTAAAATGAGCTTCTGCTCCAGCCAGAAAGGTCCACCGTCCAGAAAGAACACAGCAACAAAAAGAAATCTGAAAAGGAAAAAGGAAAGGAGCAGCCACAAGGAGAAGGGCTACAAGCCTTGCATGGCGCTTTCCTAGAAGACCCCCCCAAACACTGGCAGTGCCTCCCCAGCCACTGAGAACAGCACAGAAAAGTCAGGTCGCTTCTTGGTCTCCTTTTTCTACCAGCCTTCCTTCTTATGACAGGGTCTGGAGTCAACTCAGTGAGGCTAGCACCCTGAGAGGGGGCCACCTCAGCTCAACCAAGACTGTACCCCTCTCTCGGAGAGGACATGGACCGTGGAGTCAGCCAGGCGTGCATTCAAATCCCAGCCCTACCCTACCCCGAGCTGTGGCATCCTGCGCACGTTTCTAAGCTTCTCTGACCTTCAGTTTCTTCCCTATAAAGTGGGGATTGGATGAAAGGATGGATGGGAAGAAGGGAGAGGAAGGGAAAGAGAGAAAAGGAAATGGAGGAAGAAAGGAACGGAGAAAGTGAAGGAGGGAGGAAGAGAGGGAGAGACTGAGGGAGAAGGGTTGAGGGAGAGAAGGAGGTAGATTAGACAGATGAAGAGCTGGTGATCGATGGGCACATGGGCTTCCCAGGTGCTGCTAGTGGCAAAGAACCACTTGCCAGTGCAGGAGACCCAGGAGACTTGAGTTCAGTCCCTGGGTAGGGAAGATCCCCTGGAGGAGGGCATGGCAACCCACTCCAGGATTCTTGCTTGGAGAATCCCATGGACAGAGGAGCCTGGGAGGCTACAGTCCACAGGGTCATGAAGAGTCAGACACAACTGAAGCGACCACACACACACACACACACACACACACACACACACACACGGATAAATAGAAGGATGGATAGATATAGACAGACATAAACATGCAATATGTATCTCTAATGATACATATATATACAATTAAAGAATTTGTTTAATGTTTAATATAGTGTCCACTGAAGTAGAAACAGTATGTCTTAGTTCTCTCCCCATGTAATTTTTCCAAACCTCCCTAATCTAACCCTGTGCATGCTCCACACTTGGATAGCAACACTGCGTCAGAGTGGAGAAGTTCCACGTGGTTCCAGTTTTAAAAGACCAGCCAAGGGCACCTTAGCCTATCTCATGATCGGAGCAGCTGGCCTCAGCAACGTTGAATTGCAGATTCTGAAGTCCCCCTTCGTGCCCAAGCTCTTAGGCTGACACACGTCTGAGCTCTATGGACTGTCACAGATGGACAGGAACCCCATTCTTTCAGCCACCATGAGCTGAAAGTGTGAGCCCTCCTGCATGGCAGCTGTGATGAAGTTCACTTCTCTGAAGAGTTCTGTGACTCACTCGTGTAAATCAATTACATATGAAAGAGGGAGTTTTGCTTACTTAAGAGAAGAATTATGGGCAGGTCATTAGAAGCATTCATTCACACACAACGTACTAATTACAAATCATTATCTATTAATGAAGACCAATGTCTAGAGGGTGTTTCCATGCTGAGCCTTAGTTAAATTAGCAGGGAATTACCAGGGCCACTCCAAAGTGATCAAAGTGTTCTTCAGGCAGCTTCCATCATTCCCACCAGACCTCCCCCACCCCACGACACACGCACATCATTCCCTGTGGGCTTTGTGGATGCCCTTGTGCAGCAACCCTGAGGATGGTCCTTGCCCCAGGCCTTGAGGGTATCCTCACTGTTGGAGCTTAGGAAAGGACCCCAGAGGCATAGGAAGCCAGGCTCCCACATCTGCGTGCTAATTACTAGCCTATGAACACTCTGTTTTACTGTCCTTAAAGCCAAGGGGAAGGGAGAATTAATTCTAGACTTCTCTGCGCTCAAAGGCTCCTGTTATCCCTTTTGCCCCTCGAGGCCCCCCTTGATCAGACAACAACCTGCAGAGGACAAGAGTGGAAATAGGGAGCACTAAGGGGGGCGGGAGGACATTTGTCGATTCTGAAGACCCCTGCCCCCTCAACCAAAGGCTTCCTAATCCCGTATTATTCTCAAGCCCCATCAATTTTTTAAATTTCTTTTTAATTGAAGGATAATTACTTTACAATATTGTTTGGACTCCCGTCACATCAATTCTTTTATTTTATTTTATTTATTTTAATTGGAGGCTAATTATAATATTGTATTGGTTTTGCCATACATCAACATGAATCCGCCACGGGTATACACTTGTTCCCCATCCTGAACCCCCCCCTCCTCCCTCCCCGTACCATCCCTCTGGGTCATCCCAGTGCACCAGCCCTGAGCATCCTGTATCCTTCACTGAACCTGGACTGGTGATTCGTTTCTTACATGATATTATACATGTTTCAATGCCATTCTCCCAAATCATCCCACCCTCTCCCTCTCCCACAGAGTCCAAAAGACTGTTCTGTACATCTGTGTCTCTTTTGCTGTCTCGCATACAGGGTTATCATTACCATCTTTCTAAATTCATATATATGCATTAGTATACTGTACTGGTGTTTTTCTTTCTGGCTTACTTCACTCTGTATAATTGGCTCCAGTTTCATCCACCTCATTAGAACTGATTCAGATGTATTCTTTTTAATGACTGAGTAATTTTCCATTGTGTGTGTTCATCACATCAGTTCTTAAATGAACCAAGTTAGGAAACATTTTGATCCTTCAGAGTGTAGACCAGGGATCTCATGCCCGATAATCTGAGGTAGAGCTGATGTAATAATAATAGGAAAAAGCACACAATAAATGTAAAGCATTTGAATCATCCTGAAACCATCCTCCTCACCACATCTGTCTGTGGAAAAATTGTCTTCCATTGGGGACTGCTGGTGTAGACTATCTTGAATGGATTCCTTCCAAGGCTGTGGAACATCACTTGGGCAGGTGAGAGGGGATGACCCTATCAGCAAGAAGCCTCCATCCTCCAGAGAGGTATTGACCACAGCCCTCTGAGCTGGCAGGAAGATGCCCAAGTGACACTGAGACCTTGTACATCTTCACTTTCTCTTCATCTGGGATGAAACACTGAGGTGTGATGGAGGGACATGTAGGGAAGATGAACAGAAACTATTTGTGTTCTGTGGAGTCTAGTGTATACATCTTTAATTTAGAAAAGGTTAAGAGAGTCCCGGGGGCAGCAAAGAGATCAAAACAGTCAACTCTGAAGGAAATCAACCCTGAATATTCTTTGGAAGGACCAATGCTGAAGCTGAAGCTCCAATACTTTGGCCACCTGGTGCGAAGAGCCAACTCACTGGAAAAGACCCTGATGCTGGGAAACATTAAGGGCAGGAGAAAGATGCGACAGAGGATGAGATGGTTGGATGGCATCACTGACTCAATGGACGTGAGTTTGAGCACCCTCTGGGAGTTGGTGATGGACCAGGAAGCTTGGTGTGCTGCAGTCCAGTCGCAAAGAGTCCAACACAACTGACTTAGTGACTGAACAACAGCAGCTGGTAGAATGATTCAACTGTCTTGGAAGTTTGGGCTGCGTCTCAAAAAGTTAAACATAGGATTGCATCAGATCCAATAATCCTACTTCTTGGTACATTTTTTGCTATGATATTATGTAGTCATCAAGTAGTCTTGCCTGGAAAATCTCATGGACGGAGGAGCCTGGAGGCCTGCATTCCTTGGGTTCCTGAGGGTCATACATGACCTAGCAACTTCATTTTCACTTTTCACTTTCCTGCATTGGAGAAGGAAATGGCAACCCACTCCAGTGTTCTTGCCTGGAGAATCCCAGGGACAGGGGAGCCTGGTGGGCTGCCGTCTATGGGGTCGCGCAGAGTCAGACACGAGTGAAGCGCCTTAGCAGCAGCAGCAGCAGCACTCATCAAGTTGTGTTCCACTCTTTTGCATTACCCCGCCAGAAACTGAAAGCAGGGAGCCAAACAAATCCTAGAGCTTCCCAGTCCATAGCAGCATTATTCAAAAAGTAGAAATCATGATTGTCATCTGTGGATGAATATGTAAACAAACACAGGCTCTCCATACAATATTCACGAGTCTTAAAGAGCAAGGAAGCTCTGTCACTTGCTGCAACATTGGTTAACCTGGAGGACATTATATTAACCTATAACTTTGAGGAGGTTAAGTGAAAGAAGCCAAACACAGAAGGACAACTACTATATTATCCAGTTATAGGAGGTGTGTAGACTAGTCAGATTCACAGAGATGAAAATATCAATAGAATGGTGATTGCCATGAGCTAAGAAAAGGGGAGATGGGGATTTATGCTGAATG
This sequence comes from Madoqua kirkii, assembly GCA_006408675.1. Taxonomy (NCBI): domain Eukaryota; kingdom Metazoa; phylum Chordata; class Mammalia; order Artiodactyla; family Bovidae; genus Madoqua; species Madoqua kirkii. Next base: position 39,781 of record SJYC01035467.1, read on the forward strand.
GTTTAAGTTTCTGTTTGCAGTGATGAAAAAGTTCTGAAACCGTTTGGTATTGACAGTGGCCCAGGCAAAGTAAGTACTTAATGCCACCAAGTTATACACAACATGATGCACATGGCGACTTTATGCTCTGTGTACTTTGCCAGAATAGTAATTTTATAGAAAGGTGGTTTGGAATGACAGCACGTGGACTGAGGAGCCAACTCTGAAACAGAAAGTCAGGGAAGTGCAGTCCTGGCGACTGACCACGTGGAGGACACTCAGAGCCTTGACTTTGAGGGAGGGTCAAGGGTGTCGGTGGTGGGGGGTCAAGGGCAGGTCAAAGGCAAACGCACTAACCCAGATGGTTCTCCTTTCCTGGGCAGGTTTCAGCACAGCCAGCCCCACAGGAGCCCAGCAGAAAAGACTACGAGACCTACCAGCCGTTTCCGAATTCCACGAGAAACTACGATGAGTCCTTCTTCGAGGACCAGGTCCACCACCGCCCTCCCGCCAGCGAGTACACCATGCACCTGGGGCTCAAGTCCACCGGCAACTACGTCGACTTCTACTCGGCCGCCCGGCCCTACAGCGAACTGAACTATGAGACGAGCCACTACCCAGCCTCCCCCGACTCCTGGGTGTGAGGCGGGCCCCCCGGGAACCGTGCATGTGCATGCAGACCACAGACATTGCTATTTTTTTTCCCCTGCAAATTTAGTTTGTTAAAGCCTGTTCCATAGGAAGGCTGGAATACCCAGGAAGGAAACATTTAAGAGCTGTTTTAGAAAGCTCCAGGAACGTTCACTTGAAAGTCAATAGAAAGTGATCCTCAATCTGACATCGGGCTACACCTTTCTAGTTCGGGCTATAGAGTCTTAAAAAGTGCTTTCCACGGGATGTGGCCGAAGGCAGCACGGGAGGCGGTCGGGGTGACGGGGCACGAAGGTTATAAGCACAGAGGCGGTGACATAGTTCACACACTTTAGAGGGACGGCTTGTCACGCTTTGTTTACTCTCTTCATCCGTTGTGATTCTAGGCTTCAAGTTGCATTGGGGTTCCTCTGTACAGCAAGACGTTTCTTGCCTTTTGTTAATGCATTGTTGTAAAGTATTCAATGTACATTACAGATTAAAGAAGACAAGAGCATTGTGTATATTACACCAATGCCTCGGCGACTCCTCATCAATGGTTCTAAATATTGCTTCAATTTCAAACTTTTGAAAGATGTATGGATTTCCAGTTTTTCTTTTTTCTTCCTCCCAGTAAAGTTTTAACAGGGAAAAAAAATGGGGAAAAAAAGGAATATTTAGCAGTATTGTTCGTTCTGATATGTGAATTTGTTTGTGGCAACTAAACAAGGCATTCAGCAGTTTCTGACAATTAACATCCATCATTCCACACTCCTTGTCAACAAAGTGCTTTTTCACTGCCTAAAATTTTAGATGTAGATATTTGAAATAGATTTTTTCATTTATACCAGTTTTCTTTATGATGATACAGTGTTAAAAGAAAATAAATTACAATTGATCTGTCATCCATATTTGCTAAGAATGTCTATTTCCAAGGACCTATCTGACAAAAATACGCATTCTTGCTTGTGTGTCTGTGCGTGTGTGGGTGTGTGTCCATGTATGTACAAAAATGACCCGTGTGAGATTTTATTTTGATAGAAGCAATTTCATTTGCTATTCATCTTGTACAAACTTTGTTTTTGCTTTTTAGTATAAATGTACATCAGTTTGTTCCTTTTGTACTCTATCTCTCTGACCATCTAGTGACTCAGGATATTAGGCCAGTGGAAGTAAAGTTATAGGATTTTCACATATTCACATGTTCTTGGATACCAAGCCTTTCTACGTGCCCATTTCCTTTCGTGTTTAATGCCCTCAGAACATGATACACTCAATAATTTCACTTTGGGGCCAATTACTTGAAATATCCACAGAAAATGTAAACTGCTCGCCTTATTCCCCCCTGAAACTTTTTTGTTTTGTGGCAGGGAGCAGTAGACGATTACGGATTTAGATGATTAAAAGCGAACTTGAAGCTAATGGTAGAATAGTGGTTAACAGAGCTAAGAAGTCAAGGCTAACCATTCAAAAGGACACGGGCTGGGGGTAACTTAGCTTTGCTCTTTAGATGCAAGTGACTGAGGCCAATAGGTGCCTAGTAAATGTTAACTGTTCTTGAAAAAATAAAACATTAAATAACAAAAGAAATTGGCTGCCATCTTCCTTTAAAACTTTCTCCCCTTCGCTTCTACATAGTTTAATTCAGCTCAGAGTCTAAAACTCATGGTTCTTTCTCCAAATTTAATAGCAACCAAAAGATTTCTTGTTCATGCATAGCTGTGTAAATGCAAAACTCATTTCCAGGGCAGAGCGGTAGACAGATATTTTCATATCAATTGTCCCACAGTTACTCACAAGTTGGACCTTCTTACACTATTTACTATAGGAAGACACCTTTCTGAGTCCCCTCCCAGGAAGGCTCCAGCCCCTTGTGAAAGTGAAAGTTGAGCTGCTCATTAGTGTCCAACTCTTCGAAACCCCACGCACTGTATCCTACCGGGATCCTCTGTCCATGGGATTTTCCAGGCAAGAGTGCTGGAGCAGGTTGCCATTTCCTTCTCCAGAGGATCTTCCTGACCCAGGGGTCAAACCTGGGTCTCCCACATTGTAGGCAGACACTTTACTGTCTGAGCCACCAGGGAAGTCCCCAGCCCCTGTCGAGAGACATAAACATGTAGCTTCAAGGACAGTGTTTGTATTCCATTCCTACCATAGAATGAAATAGCAAAGCTCATCAAGGCAGAGACGAGGTATAGACGTGATTTGTGCATAACTGAAGAGCTGGTTTAGCTTCTCCAAAAGGAATCAGAAGGACTTGTTCCCGGGCTTAAGTTGTGCAGGGAAAAAGCTTCAAGGACAGTGTTGTATTCCATTCCTACCATAGAATGAAATAGCAAAGCTCATCAAGGCAGAGACGAGGTATAGACGTGATTTGTGCATAACTGAAGAGCTGGTTTAGCTTCTCCAAAAGGAATCAGAAGGACTTGTTCCCGGGCTTAAGTTGTGCAGGGAAAACTTAATGTGTGTCCCAGAGCCCTTACCCTAGCAGGAGCTGTGTATTTCCTGTGACTCTGAGTCTGTGTGGTCCAGCATTGGCAACCTTTGAAGACAGATGACTCCGCTGCCTGTGGGTCTATGAGAGCACATTGCACCAGGCTGACGTGAAAGGATTCAGCTAGAAGACTCTGGAGCCAGAGTTAGAGCTAAGAGAAAGTCAGTTCAAAATGTTTACAGTTACTCAGGTTGCATTCTTTTCATCATTTTCTCACACTCACACACAAACACAGGGAGAGAGAGAAAGGACAGATGATGATAGATTATAAGTAGAGGAATAAATAGATGGATAGAGAGATGATGATGATAGATGGATAGATGGTAGATGAGATTTTATCTGAAGAGCCCATCCTTCTCCTTGGCAATAAAGGTTGATCAGCATATGATTTATTATTTATAACATGGGTGTATTGGACAAAAGTCCAAAGTGGCAAGAAACATTGCTTTTGCTTTCATTGTGCTGAAGTGGCCGAGTGTGACCCTGCCCCCATAAGTGGCTGCCTCTTGGGTCAACAAGAGCCTCCAGACCTTGGATTGTCTACTGAAATGGGACTGGTGTCTTTCAGAGGAAAAGAGATGAAAAAAGGAAATAAAAATTTCCTTTCAGTCCTTATGGTGGACCATAGATACACCCAATGTATTCAATAGGATGTGAAATCCAAACATTATATATGAAAAATAAAATTCACTTGAGAGCTTTGATCACCAAGGCCTAATAGAACCCTTCATGTGTGTGTGTGCTAAGTCGCTTCAGTTATGTCTGCCTCTGCAACCCCATGGACTGTAGCCCGCCAGCCTCCTCTGTCCATGGAATTTTCCAGGCAAGAATACTGGAGCGGGTCACCATTCCCTCCTCCAGGGGATCTTCCCAACCCAGGGACTGAACCCATGTCCCTTATGTCTCCAACACTGGTAGGTGGGTTCTTTACCACTAGCACGAAGTATAAAAAAATCGTAATATTTTCATAGGAGTAGGACCACTTTAAGGAACACTTAAAGTCTACCCCTGTGAAAATGTTAAAATTTTTATATTGATTCTATTTTGATACTGCAATTAACTATTTCAGTCCTGATTGTCAATCATGAGTTAGACAACAAAATATCAGACAGGTTTAGGAGAATGAGGATGACCCAATGTGACATCATACTTGATGATAAGGTTAACCAGTGACGATCCAATTTTTGTTAATAAGACTCAGACATTATGGAAAACTGCTACGAAAAAATGAAAGTGCTTAAATTCATATATATAATGTTTTTGTTTAGTGGTTAAGTCATGTCCGACTCTTTGCAACCCCATGGATTGCAGCCCACCAGGCTCCTCTGTCCATGGGATTTCCCAGGCAAGAATACTGGAGCAACCATTTCCTTCCTCAGGGAATCTTCCCAACCCAGGGACCAAACCCACATCTCCTGCATTGGCAGGTGGATTCTTTACCACTCAGCCATCAGGAAAACCCTCATCTCATATATATATGCATGTATAAATTTCTTTGCTCTGTTTTATTCCCCTTACTTCAGCTCTTCTTCAGTGACTGATGTTTTCTACCTGTATCTGAGAGCTATGTCCCTGAGAAACTGGGTTTGACTGTAAGAAGACATGGTGTTTTCACTCAGCAGATTCTCAGCCCGGGCTGGATTCCCTGGGGATGTCAGCTCTGCTCCACTCAAGATCAGCCACTGACGCTCAGAGGCTGGAGGCTGGACTCACTTCACAACTCAGTCATGTAAACGCCCAGCACTTGGGCCTGAGTAGCTGAGGGCAGGAAAAGCTGCTGCCCTTCAGACACCCCTGGGCTTCCCAGGTGGCTGAGTAGTAAAGAATCCACATGCCAAGGCAAGAGATGCAGGAGACACAGGTTCAATCCCTGGGTCGGGAAGATCCCCTGGAGGAGGATATAGCAACCCACTCCTATATTCTTGCCTGGAAAATTCCATGGGCAGAGGAGCCTGGAGGGCTACAGTCCATGGGGTTGCAAAGAGTCAGACATGACTGAGCAAGGAAGCACACACACACAGTAATCCTATGAGGTCTCTCCACCTGCTCTGTCCAGCAGAGATGCTTTAGAAATGTCTTACAGGTCATCTCAAGGTTCCCAAAGTCTATGTCCCAAGATAAAGAATCAGGCACAAGTCAAGAGGGATTCCACTAGTCAATGCAATTGCAAAATATCGCTCAGTTCCACAGGGACACGGATGGAAATAGGCTCCATATTTTGGGGCAGAAGGGGAGCAGTGGTGGCCAGATTATGGAAGAGGGTGTAGCACTGGAAATACTGTACCACTGTTGTCTTTCTGATACTATCTACCAGCCTGCTATAATACTGATAACACTTTGCTTTAATAAATTCATCTTCTTTAATGTGGAGCCAATATTTCTTAATAATGGCAAAAGTAATATCTTCTTAAAGAAGTTAAAACCAAATAATGTAGCTTACAAAAATGGGAGAAAAAATTCATATTCTTAACATCAAAAGGAAAGGTCTCGGGTTTGTGTTTCTCTTCAGTTGAACACAGTCATGGAAGCGTGGCTCCTGGCGGCCAGAGGACAACCACGAGGGGACCAGAACAAACTGAAGTCAAAGCTGAGGACAGCAGATTAGAGAGACCGAAAGAACTGGGCTCTTCTCTGAAATTACTTGAAGGGCATCACTTTTCCCAAATAGTCCCAAATGGGCCATCATTAAGCCCTTATACCCACATTCTAGAAACTCTCTCTTGCTGTCTCCTATGATGTAACAGAAGGCTGAACAGATGAAAGAAATCCCAAGACCAAGACTTATATTCACATCATCATGTCCTCAGAATGCCTGCATGCTAGATCGCTTCAGTCATGTCTGACTCTATGTGACCCCATAGACAGAAGTTGGCCAGGCTCCTCTGTCTGGGGGATTTCCCAGGCAAGAATACTGGAGTAGGTTGCCAGTTCCTTCTTCAGAGGATCTTCCCAACCCAGGGGTGGAAACCGAGTCTCATGACTCCTGCATTGGCAGGCAGGGGTTTATGTTTTGTTTTGTTTTGTTTTGTTTTGTTTTGTTTTGTTTTGTTTCCTAGAGCCACCTGGAAAGTTCATCCTCCAAATAGGAATAGGCTTTTATGAAGACAGGAAAATAGATGGGTTTTTTTTTAAGTGTTAATTTTTAGTAAAGAGAGGCACTCTGTAGCCACTTTGTCTAGTGATCACTGTCCTGTTCTTTTAATGGCCAGTCATGTATGCTATAGATTCGTACCTGAATGGGTCTGGAATTGTGTTACTGCCTGAATACATGATCAATATTAGAAGGATTTCTGGTTCTTAAGCAGCTATCTTCTCCATGGGCTCATGATCTAACGAGAACAAATGAAAACTGATTATAGGGTTGAAAAAACTGAGGAGTAACACAGGTCTGATGTATTGAAAGCTGACTGATGCAGCTTTCTTCTGAGTCATGTCAGCTTTGGGAATGCCTCGTTTCTGAATGGGAATGTCTGATTCCATCTCCCTTCGTCACTTCCTCTACCGCTAACACATGCCCCCTAAATTATCAACACACTGTAATCACTGCCTTCTCTGTTTCCACGATTCCCAGTCTCAAGGCAAACTCACTAACACTGGTACCTGAGCCCCTCTAAAGAAGATCCAAAGCTAACTCTAAAGGAGTTCGTAGCAATGAAACGTGGCTACAACGAATGGTTCTGCCAACAGTTGCCCAGGCCATTCACAAGCTCAATCACAGAAGCCTCTCATCCAGGCATTCCGTTCCTCAGGATTCTGAAGGGCAGAATCTTTACTTCACGGGGGTTTACCATGCGTGCACGCGTGCCCAGCTGCGGCTGCCTCTTTGCAGCCCCATGGACTGTAGCCCGCCAGGCTCCTCTGCCCATGGAATTTGCCAGGCAAGAATACTGGAGTGGGTCCACATTTCCTCCTCCAGGGGATCTTCCCGACCAGGGATCGAACCTGTGTCTCCTTCATGGGCAGGCAGATTCTTTACCACTGGACCAGCTGGGAAGCCCGAGAGTTCTTTTTTGCAAAGAAGCTGTTGGTCACAGAGCTGGCAGCAGGTGTGCTCTTGGCATTGAAAGGGTGCTACTAGGGCCCAGGAGGCAATTACAGTAGAGCGCCTGTGAAATAGACAGGAAAGGACAGGGAAACCTAGGTTCCTTAGCAGTCCTTTTGCTTTAGACTACTCCAGAGATGTCCAAAAAGCCAGAGAGGAGACTGGCAGTCCCTTTTGGCTGGACATTCACTGGGAGGACAGTCACTAGCCCAGTTATGAGGACGTCACAAACTTTTCTCTGCGATTAATTTTGACCCTACTACACTTTGAAAGATAGAGCTATATTTTTAATAATTTAATAGGACCGTAGCAAGAAATCTTCCCATATTTTTAAAATGTTAACTAATATTTAATTAAGGTTATCGGAATTAGCAAATTAAAATATAAAACACCCAGTGAAAATTAAATTTCAATGAAATAGCCAATAATCTTTTAAACCT